>JANUSC010000639.1:0-63550 GCA_025200525.1 Camellia lanceoleosa | reverse complement strand
AATCAAGTAACTATCAATATTCGACACTATAAAATCAAATATTAGCCATCAAGATAGATTGGAGGTAAGGCATACACTCCGGATCAAAGATGGAGAGGAGCCACTCTACTCTCTTAGATTTTAGTGTTTTTTAGTTTGTATTGAGTTTTATTGTTCCATATGTGGAATTTGAATTCACTGAAAGGTACAATGTATGTGGTATAAAGATTTGCAATTATCTTTCACTGCCACAAAACATGGCAAAGCAATTAGCAACCATAAATTGAAGTCAAAGCTCAATGTTAAGCAAAATGAGTGTTCTTGAACGTTCTTGATTAGATTTAGGTGGTGCAATGCATGTGAACCTTTCTTGCATATATGTATCACACACACAAGTGGACATTATGGGTGGATGGTATTAATTGAAAGATGGAGAGAGATTCTCATGATCTCATTGGTTGGACAACCTAATTTTCATTGTATTATCATACTATTACCATTATTGTTTGTCATATATATGTTGCCTTCTAAGGTTTATTTTCTAAATAAAAAGTTGGCCAAATCCCACTCATATATGTTTCATCCAAGGTCATCTTCATCACTTACTCATATTTTTACTTAAATTTAATTAAATGTTTCATGTGATAAAAAATACTACAACAATCAAATTCAGATTTTAGTGTAAATTTAAATAGAGCAATATATTATGTGAATTTTATTTATGCACTTAAATTTATTCATGTGAGTAAATGTTTGTGTGTGGCAAAGTGATAAATTTGGAGGATGACATGTCACCACCACAAGGTAAGCTTTAAAATTTTGAGTAAATAAAGTCTCTTGGTTTGAGTAAAAATTGAGTAAATATAATGTTGAAAAATAACAATAAATTTGTGAGAGTTTAAGCATAACCTAAATAAGTCAAAAAATCAAAAAGTCACTATCTTATTTAAGTCACATCATCTTATTTAAATAACACATCACATCAAATCCAACCCAAACCCACCAATAAGTCAAAAAGTGCACTTTTTTAAGACATCCCAAACCAACTAGTTTTGTGCAAGTCTCACCTATATTAGGTATGGATCAAAAAAAAAAAAAAAAAAAAAAAATCCACCAATTTGTAAATATTTACTCTATTTTTTATTGATATGATATTTCTCTTAGTCTTTGTCTGGTGTTGGCTTTTATAGTTGGTTTTTTTGTGTTAGAACTTTTTTAGCCTGGTTTTTTTAGCCTCGGTTAGTTTGGCATTTTTGGTTTTTGTGAGAAAAGTGTAATAATTATATTTAGATGTGATATTTTATTTTATTAATTTATATAGCCAATTTTGTAACGCTCCCAAATTATTACAATAAATCCTATCTTTAAAACAGAATGTCAATAGAAATTATATGCTTTCATTCATTAGATTTTGTATTACAAAAAATAACACATGCAGTATACATTCATAAATGTCTATCTTGAATTTATAGCATATACTACCGCTAATAATCAACAAAAAATGCCGCACAAGCTTAAACCTTTTAAGACATTGCTTGGTTACAGAAAAAAATTATCTAACTCAATACAATTTAGCCCTTGACTATACAAAATAATTAAAACAAATGAAGCTCTTACTCCAAATCTCCTAAACCATCGCCTCATGAGGTGTGTCTCCAATACCCTAATAATATGGTTCCCAAGTAGGGTGAGCCAAACCCCAAAGAGAACATACTAACACAATATGTGAGAATTAACAAGATATAAGTATGATGCACATGTTCATTGTCCTATGACAAAATCAGGTAACTCTTTCCACAACCATGTTATGCCGAACTCAAGGCCCTCAATTCATTCATTCCCGTTCAATAAATACATCCATTGTATTCAACTCACGATAGAGGTTACACCTCACAAGTTTCCAATAGATAAAATCATCATACAAATACATTCACTTTATTCACCATTTTATGAAAATTTCGTCAGCAGGAATTAGCACCCATGTATAATAGTTTTGGACTTTCACCGGATACATAGGCCAACTTAGTTCAATGGAGTCCATCGCCTTTCTTCTCTTCTAGTAGTTTTGTAGACCCGCAAAGCCGAAAATTACAAAGCCCGCCAAGCTGCTGAGAAATGACGCTTGAGCGTAGGAGCAAAATTTGCAAAGCCCACTCAAGCGAGGAGCAAAAACTGGGTAACAAAGGTTTGAAAAAAAGAGGCAACCAACCCGCTTCCAAACACATAACTATCATCCAAAACCAAACTTAAGGGGGATTAAGGGAAAACGATAAATCTAATAACATTCAAAAACTATAAACCCAAGTTTGAATGCAACAAGAGTCGGATCAAAACCTAATCACTATAAATTTTATCTTTTTTGTACTTTTTTAGTCAAAATCTAAAACCAAACGAAGCTTTAAAATTATAACATTTTCCTTTAAGATTTTGTATGTTCCTCATATATGAATCCATCTCTCCGCTTTTCTCAAGAGGTCTCAAGGACGCTCAAAACGACGCTGCTTTTGGGAAAAAAATTCAAAAAACAAAAAACAAAACACAAAATTAGAGAAAACAAAGAGGGAGGAAGAAAAACACGAAGGAAGAGAGACATGAGAAGAAGAACACCCTTTCAACAGAGCCTGCTTCTTTCTCTCTCGCGGCCGTGAACTCATTGCTTCTCCGTCACCGTCAGAATCTCGCTGGCTTCGGCCCACGCCTCCGCTTAACGACCTCGCTTTGTTCATTTGTTGAAACAGATTTGGACTAGCCGAGTTGGGATTCACACAATCAAGAAGGAGAGAACACAAAAACACAATGGATTTACTTAGATGGTGGATCTTTTCTATTTTGAACTGCTTTTTGGAATCCTCAATTTCATTCATACAGCGCAAATATATATATTTTTTTTTGGAACAAACAAAGTGGGTTTGCATGAAATTGTTTTCAACTATTTTATCAAGCCTTTGATCTATAGGATGTGAATAAATTAGCTTTTGAGAGATGTATTGATCTAATTTTTAGTCAATTTTGATTTATCATTTGGAATGTTCAAAATGTTAATATGTGTATATATATATATATCTCAAAATTATCACCATGGCAATAGCTCCGCACATACATTTCTTGAACCTCCAAAGGAAACTACCAAAACTTGCCATGAACTCCACTAAACAAACCGAAACACAAAGGCAACATGAAAGGTAACTCTCTCTGCCACCACAACCGACCAGATGTCTTCACGGTCTTCCTGTTGAACTTCCACCACAAATGTAACGCCCCCAAAAGAAGACCATAAATTCAACCCAAATGTATATAAATAACTGCAAGAATCAGAGTGTAAAGTTCTTTCATTTCATAATGTTAATAGTACAAAAGAGTTTAGCATAAATAAATGCCTTATAGATTCTACACATTTCCAAGTCTTGGCTTGGTTACTTACAAAAATGAGATTAGCTCATACAATTTAAGCCTGTATATAAAAAAGTGAAGCAAAACAAAGAAACTCTTGTTTTCCAAAAGTCCTCAAATACTATTGCCTTGGTGGAGACATGCCATCATTACCTAAAAATATTTTTCCCAAATAGGGTGAGTCACAAAATTAGTAGGAATAATCTAACACAATATATGAGATTTAACGAAGATATAAGTACAATGTGCATATACAATGCAAGAGATAAAACATTTATATTTTTGTATAGTCATAGAATACCAAGTCCATATTTCATTTCATTTTCATTCAATTCATTTCAATACATAAGCCAATTTCATTATTTTTCAATAGTCCAAATGAGACTACAACTCAATGGTTCTACAATTACACCATTAACACACAAACACTTCACTGCTATTTCACGAAAATTTTGTCCATGTAGATCGACACCCTTGTATAAATTTCGACTTTCACCTAGGACACTCCTACCAACTTAATTATAATGCAGCCCATCCCTTTCTCCTCCCAAACAAAGGAGTACATCCCATTTCTCCTCCAAAACAATCATATATATACAATGTATTTAAACACATAATCATACATGGAGTACATCCCATTTCTCCTCCCAAACAATCATAAATATACAATGTATTTACAACATGATCATATTCAATAATAACCAAACATGGATTAGTTTTAACTCACCTACTCCTTATGCAATTTTTATAACAATTATAGCTATCCTTCACCTATAGCCCAATACGCTTATTTCTAAACTAATATACAATCTCAAGATATATAATTTATTTAAAATTTCCAAAGATGAAGCATATCATCTACTCAATTCCATCATGTATTTCAATACTCGTCCAATTTCATATTTACAACACCAATTTCATTTATTTATACAAAATAAATAGCATAATCACACTACAAGAAATTGCACTTTTGGCGACTACTTTTGGCTATTAACGTTAATTTTTCGTGAGCTAAAGTATATTTTGGCTATTATTGATCATTTTCGTTGGGAAAATTACACTTTTACCAACGCAATTTACTATCGTCGCCAAAAAAGTATAACATTGACTAGGCGCCAAAAATATTGGTTGGCGCCAAAATTCCATAAATTTTGGCTACGAGGCTTATTTTTTAGCAACGCAATAAGCGTCGCTATTAATGTGCTTACTTTTGGCTTACAAGTTGGCATGGGCAAAGAGTTAAACATTTAGCTTATTTATAATACTATTCGTCGGTAAAAGTTTTGGTAGTGAAAAAAGATGATTTAGTTATTTGTATTTTTATTATAATTTTTCAATTTTTTTAAAATATTCTAATTATTGAATTGTAAAATTAAAGTGATCATAGAATTAGATAACAAAATGAACCCATCAAGCCCAAAAACACTCTTAAGTTTAGATGGCTAATTTGAAATAATCTAAACTTTTTCAAAGAATCTAGTTAAATTATCAATTTCAATATGTTTGGTTTTATTTTTCAGAAACTTATTTTAAAAATTTTTTCCTAAAAAACTAAAAAAAAAAATTGGTGAAAAAATAAAAAAATACTTATTATTTTTGTATAATTTTATTTTTTAGGAGGTCATAAATAATTTTTTAAATTTTGAAAATATAATTTTGATTTTTAGTGTTCAAATTAGTTTAATTTTTTTTATTTATTTATAGCATTCATTCCAATTTTAATAGTCTTTTAAAAATGCTGTAAAAGATTAGTTAAGTTTTCAAATGACATTTTATTATTGTTATAATTGAAAAGATAAAGATGAGGAAAACCTGTAAACAAAGAGGCATTGGAGATAATTGGTATTTAAATTTAAATTTAATTAAAAAAAATAGAGATGCTATAATGCTTCCAACATTAATCGTCTGAGCATAGAAGGGCTACAAAATCAGAGGCAGAGCTTCCTCTCTCTCAGAGCTCAGAGTAGCATCGATACTTCAAGTTCAAACCACGACAAAGACCAAATCGCAGACCCCACAAATCTCGCATAAACCACTTCTCGCCGCTTCTCTCACTCAACCTCTTTCTTTCAAAGAATGCCGCTTTCCTCTTCGTAAACAAATCCCACTAACCTAACTTTTTCACTCTCTCTCTCTCTCCTACTCAATTTTCAAAATTCATCAATCTCTCTCTCTCGTGCCATTTCCACAGAGACTCGCACCAAGTGGAGGAAGAAGAAGCGAAAGAGAGACCCCTAAATCACTGACGACCCAAGCCCCAAGACGCATTTAATTCGACGATGACGACGAAGAAAATGAAGACGACGACGACCAACAACAACCCGACCAAGAAGACCTCAATCGGTCCCACCGATTCGCCCGACACTCCAGCGAGTGAGGTCTTATCGGATGAAGGGTTCAATCTCCCACTTCCTTCCATGATCACACACAACAATTGCCCCACCTCAGGCTTGCGACAGGGCCCTAGAGAAGGCGATTCAAGGGAGGGTAAAACCCGCAGAATGACGTCAGATTGAGAACGAATCGCATGGACACTCCAGCGTCGTCGCATACCGGTCACGCCACCAAGGATCGGTCTTCTTCCACGGCCAGATGTGATTACGCCGCTCCTATGGAGGGTCGAGGGTTGTGAAGTGCTTTGGGGCTAATGGAGTTCATGTTGTTCCAATGCACGCAGTGCTTGCTTTTATCTCTCTCTCTTTCTCTCTCTCTCTATATATATATATATATTTTCCTATGCCTTAATCAGCTCTTAGGTTGATATTTGAACTATTATGTCTCATATCGTTTTTGTTTATGTACACATGCTTATATGTATTCGTAAAAATTTGCTCAAATTATTATTTTATATGTTTGTCTCTTTCATTGTGCCATATTATTACTTTGTGAGTTTCTGTGTTTTGGGTTGTTGATTTGGAGTTTCCTTGGCACATTGCTCTCACTCTCCATGTGTGTTAATATTACAATTTTAGATCAAGTGATAAGAAATTGAGAGAAAGAGAAATCTTTTTATCATTTTTGGTTTATAAATTAGGTGAGAAATTGAGAGAAAGAGAACTCATTTATTTTATAGGTTTCATTTGTCATCAAAAGTAGTGAGATTTGGTAGGATGCAAAATCATTGGTTGTGTATTTTCAGTATATTGAAATTGCCCCTTTAAAATACGAAAGAAAAAGAAATCCCACCCATATTACCATATCACATACTTTGCTTTCACATAGAGTTCATTTCTTTTATTTTCTCACCTGGATGAGAGACCACAATCATTTCTTGCCTATTATCTTCTATATTTTGCTATGCTGTTTTGTTTCAGTCTGTCTTTGTTGATCTTGTGCTAACAATATTCACATTGCTCTATTTCTCATCATGTCATATTAATTTGCTTTTAGTTTTTCTCATTTGGTTTTGAGCTTCTTTGGAGAGCAGATTGGTTTTCGCCCAATACTGTGCATAGATTAGAGAGACAAGTGGTGCCACATTTTTTCTCCGGGAAGTCAGCTGAACATAGGCCAGAAAAATACATGGAATGTTGTAACTGGATTGTTGCCAAGTACATGGAGAATCCAGAGATGAGATCGTCATTGATGATTTCCGAGAATTGGTAGTCCATTGATATTGATGATTTAACACTTAATTGTTCGTTTTCTTGATCATTGGGGAATCATTAATTACTGTGCTTTTGCTCCCAATCGTGAGCATCGGAGTGATGGTTCATATTTGAAAGAAGATTCAAATGGTGAGGTTCATGTGCCATCAGCTGTTTTGAAGTCCATTGATAGCTTAATTCGGTTTGACAAGCCCAAATATAGGCACAAGGCAGCTGATGTTTATCCGTCATTGTCATGTCATGATGGTGAGGAGTCTGATTTAGACAGCAGGATCCGAGAGCAATTATCTGAGAATCGATGCAATTGTTGTTCCTGTCCCCTGCCCATTGTCTATTATCAGTCACAGAAGGAGGTGAGTAGCATACCTTTTTCTAGCCACTTGTTATTATGTTAATTTGAAGAGCAAACAGGTACTTGAAATCTTTGTATTTGGTCTCTAAGATTAATGTGAACCTTTAAAGATAGTTATACTTAATAACAATAACCCTTATATTGAACAAATATATCTTCTAATTGTGGCTGGTTATATTATGGAGAGTGATGAACCGAACTTAGTGGATTATCTTTGAGGCAATTTAGTTATCTTGTGAGAATTAAATGCCTCCCTCATATTTTAGGCAGCGCTTGAGGATACAAATCCATGATTTGAATTAGTTTCGTTAAAGATATGGAGGAGCCAACAATACTGATGGTATGAAATCAGTTTTACAACTTGTGAAATGTCTGTTGCAATTTTTCTATGTTAGTCGTGGTGATGGAAGTCATTTTTCTGCAAGGATCCCACGCTCAATGATGGATTTGTGCATAAAATTATATGGCAAAACATGGTAGGGTAATACCGCCTGCGGAGTGTACAAATGCTTTCAAAAATGTCATCAACCGCCTAATCCTACCTATGATTACAATGGATTATTGTTTCAATATTTGTTGCAAATAAGTGATTACTCATTGATGAGAATATGGAAAATAATGAGCAACTTCTTACTTTCACTTGCTTTCTTTAGGATGCTATTTTTTTTTTGGGGGGGGGGAGGGGGCAAGGGGTGGGTAAGTTTGAGGAAACTGGGTTTTAAGGAGGCCATGAACTTAAATGAATGGATACTTACAATTTCAAAAATGATGCAAAATTAAGCAAATGTCTTACTTTTTTTAGAAGTTACTCCAAAGATGGTTCTTAGCTTATTGGTTAAGTGGGGGCTCATTTTTATGTACTTAATTAATTATAGTAACTGGTTCAAATTTGCCATCAGAAAAGGTGCAACGCATGCATGTCCATATTGTAGCATTTTGTAAGCAGCCTTGGCCAAACACATCCACAGCTTCTTTTAGTAATTATTTCAAAAGTACCTTTAAATAAGTTCAACAGTCTCAAGTGTGCACCAAGTCCAGTATTGAGAAGAGAGAGGTCTCAAATTGTGGTTGCATTTCATGATTTGTACTTTGTAAATAGATTTTTGTTAGTATAAGCTGCTGCATTCAGAGTTTGCATCAGTGGAATCATTCTATCTATTCTACCATAGATTGTTAATTTCATCACAGAAGTTACAGAATTCACACAAATAGAGAGGGAGAGATAAAATTTGATGAGTACTGGAAGATACCTTCCCTTCTCTTTGTACAACATGTTTAATTAAAGTTGATGTTGTTTAATTTATAATTTTTCTCGCCCATAGTTAATTGTCTTGAATCAGGGAATACAAAAACATCATTTGACTTGTTCCTCTACTTTCTTTGTTTGATATGTTTATTTCCGCTGAAGTTGACTAATCTAAATCATTTGTCGATCCGTAGTAAATTGACTCCTATCCTTGGAGATAACAAAGTGCCTCTTGATGTGATTATGCTCACCGCTATTTCATTGGCCTTGGTATATGTTGGTTCCTAATGAAGAGGTTGCTCAGCAATTATATTTGCATTAATGGACCAAGTGAATCGTAATTAGGAGCCCTCACTCGACTTTTGCCTCTTGGCCTTGGCCTTCTATACCTTGGGAAGCAGATAACTAAAAAATGCAAGCTGTGGGGCTTTTTTTAATTTTTTTTTTTCTATTTTATCACAGATTATTCTTTTTCAAATTGTGATAATTTAAAAAATAATAATTTTGGTAGTGCATCTGAAAATTATTATTTATTTATTGTTGATAACACCTTGTAGACTCTGGACTTGATTCTTATTTACATCATTCGTTTTTGTTGTGTTTTTTTTCTTTGGAATCCCATTGTGTTGTTTAACAGGAAAGTGTGGAGGCAACAGTAGAGGTTTCTAAGACATTTAATGAGAAAATTAGGAAATATTGTGACATGACCCTACTTGCGTGCTTATGCCGAACTGAATGTGCTCAAGGTGTTTACTCCAACCCCTTTAATTTAAATTGAGTCGATCATATGTAGATGAAATAGCTCACTCATCGCTTATTTTCACATAGGTCCAACATCTTCGGGTCAATGTGCCCACCATCTTGAGAAGGAGAAACCCATCGTGACCAACAGATTGGAATTGCTATGGTAGCAATGGCTAAAGAATTGGGACTTGAAATGGCTATTCGCCATTAGAGCATCTATTACGATATGGAGAATGTAATATCCGAAGGGCGCCTTTGGCTCTTGGTCTTCTTTGTATATCAAACCCTAAGGTAAATTATCTGTGATATTTTCCAAGTCGAGCAACCTTGAACCGTGTTTGAATTGCGTTGAGCTAATTTATGAATTGGATGTTCGACTGTGTCAATGTTATGGATAGATTAAGACTTAGTCATGATTCGACATGTATAGCAATGGTATTCTCTCTTTCATATAATATATTAGGACTATAGTTAGTATTATCAATTCCTTGTTAGTTACATTCAAATCTTGACATATTCGTCATCTCCTTAGGGTTGATTGGTGCTGGAACCAACAACGCTAGAATAGCTGGCATGCTTCGCAATCTTTCGAGTTACTACTACAAAGAAGCTAGCCTCCTTTTTTGTGTAAGTTTCTCTTGGAATTTGTTCCATAGTGCATCTCAGATTTTCTTTATTTCTTTCTTTTATTTTTATTTTTATTTTTTATTTTTTTAAGGGGTTTTGTTTTAATGATTTGTGTTGGCCACTTGTGCAGGTACGAATTGCCCAGGGTCTTGTACATTTGGGAAAAGGCTTGTTGACTCTTGCTCCATATCATTCTGAGCACTTTTTGCTATCCCCGTAAGTGTTTCTTCTCCCCATATTAACTTTTCAATTTTAGGGTGGGTTAGAACCGATTCACATACATACATATCCAAATGGAGATGAGCAAGTTTCAACAATGGGAGACTTCTTCCAAAGTGGTAGTTTTCACATCAGATCAATTCGTTAGTTGGGATGTTTCGCTGAATCTAAATGTTTTTGTTAGAATTTTGATGGCACCTAAGCTAGTCCATGTAGTTTAAACCTACCATTTCAAGTGGTTCATTCCGCTTTTAGTTAATATCCGTATAGGGGAACAACGGTTTGTTTCCATTTAAGAGATTTATTTTGAAAGAAGAATTATTCCACATTATTTATGTGATGGAATTCTAGAAATAAATCAATAGCAAATATATGGAATTTCCAAACACACTAGAAACAAACAAAAATTTGTCATCCTATGAGCATCTTTTGTATAAGAGAAGTTTTGGTCTTAGATACAAATTGAGTGTTGGAAGAGGATTCAATCGATGATCCAAATAAGTTCAAATTTACTCTGTTGGGTTAAGAATGGTGTCAAATGTTTCATGCATTCACTTCTTCGACAGGTAAATCATTCAAGAGAGCTAAAGGAATATATGATCCGTATTGTCGCAAAGTTTGTTTACCGTTGTAATCAGAATGTGGCTATTTTGTCCAAAGTGTTAAAAGGTCATTATGTGGAATAAAACATTTTTATTTATAAAAAATAATAAATAAATAAATAAATAAATAATTTGTGGTATAAAGTATATTGGGAGATGTGGTTACAAATATGAAGTTTTTAGATTATCATCTAGCCTTCTTTTTGCAATTAAATGAATAAATAAATTTTAGTATCCGTGAGGAGAAGTATTTTTAAGTCATACCTCTGGTTTTTCTCGTCACCACTTTCAGATGTATTTCATCTTTTTTCCGTAATCGGTCGAATAGTAACCTCATCAAGATGCATGTCTTGATATGAAAGCGATCATATTGGGGAAATATCATTATGTTCTTTACTTCCTTGTTTTGGCAATGCAGTTTGGTCTCGCTTTATAACAGTTTGTCTACTTCTATCTCACTCTCTCTTGCTTTTAATGATTGGGTCATAACACACTACTACTAATGGTTGATTATGTTATATATTTCCTTC
Organism: Camellia lanceoleosa; assembly: GCA_025200525.1. Classification (NCBI taxonomy): domain Eukaryota; kingdom Viridiplantae; phylum Streptophyta; class Magnoliopsida; order Ericales; family Theaceae; genus Camellia; species Camellia lanceoleosa. The sequence continues at coordinate 52,253 of JANUSC010000639.1, read as the reverse complement.
AATACTATGCCCAAGAATGCTAATGACAAAGGATGAGAACTTGAAACCTCTCACAAGACTGTATGGGTGGGTCAAGTTGCCGATGTTGTTGGCCAGCAAAGTTGACCAAGAGTTGACCCAAGACCATTATCGTTTCTAGACCCACTCAACACCCATTCTTTTGGTCAGGTGATAGAGCGGAGCTTGCTACTAAGAAGTACTACATTCTATCCCTTGCTAGTGTAGAATTTATTCAAGATTGAAGCCTAGAGAAACAACCAAATCTCATGAGAACGTGGACATAACAAATCACATATTGCAACATAATGCACGTACCGTATTGTTCTATGTGTGAGATACTAAGCATATTTTATGACCTGAATGCATTTATTAGCATTTGTTGTAATACTAATGCCATCAAACTTGCTAGGGTTTATTGTCTATTTGGTTTTATAGATCACTGTTGGTGCATAAATTTCTCTTATCTTCCTCACCTCGTGTGACCATCTTCCGATTGATTGCAGACTAATTGAAGTTAGACCTGCTTCCGAAGGTTAGAATAAGCGTCAAGGAATACAAAGGGAGAGCTGTTAACAATCGCAAGAGTTTAATTGTGCATTACTTAGTATCTTATTGTAGGAATGCAGATATATATATATTTTTCTTTTCTTTCTCTACTAGCAGATGGTGGAGAAAGGAGGTCTATGTTTCTGATCTTGTTTACTGGTACCTTCATTATAGAATCATTTTGTTGACTTTCTCATGACTAATTTAATGATTTGAGTGTAATAAATTTCCCACTAATGGTTCTGAGTGAAATGATTCGACTTTGTTTCATATTTCAAAGGCACCACCACATTCTAAAGCAAAGGAAGAGAGCCATCATGAACATTGTGGTGTATGGACAATCTCAATGCTTAGTTACTTTTAATGCTTCAAGCAGCATTGGTATAAGGTAAACATTGTGGTGTACTTGAATTGAGTGTTTTTATATAACTCACTCTCCTAGTGTAAACATCACCAAAGGAATTAGTTTGAATTTTTACTTAACTTCGTTAACTCGATAGCTTAAAAGTTACTAAGAATTGTATAGTTTTGAGGGTCGTTTGAACAATTGATGGATGACAAACATGGTAAACCCATTTCGAGCATTTTGTATAGTTTTGTTGCTAGTTTTGTTTGATTTGTTTTCCGATCGCTCGTAAATGAGGTAAACCGCCGCACAATTCGATTTGGTTATATGATTTTGTTTGGGTTGCTGAGTTGAAATGGTTTTCTGAACTAGTGATGATCTGTGTTGAATCAGTTTGCTGATTTGCTATACTAATCTGCTATTCTTCTGGTGCTGCTATGATGTTGCTGCTGTTGCTAAGATGCTGTGGTGATGCTGCTGTGATGGTGATTGTTACGATGAGGTGCTGCGGTGTTGTTGTTGGATGTTTGCTGGTGTTGTTGATGTTTGGAAGGGTGCAGGACTTTTTGTCCAATCTGTAATAGATCAGGTTTTCATTAATGGGGGTTGTCATTAGGTGTAAGTTCGGGCAACTGCTGGTGTTTTGGATGGAAGGGTATGGAGGGAGTATTTTGTGTGATTTCATATCAATGTTATTAGTTTGTTATAGTGGTGCCTGAGGGATGCCTCTTGTAAAATTGTAAATCTTTTAAAAAATTATAAATGAGTTTCAATTATTTTTGTCACAAATTTGTCGTTGTTAAAAAGTAAAACTTTCGACAAATAACTTGTCGGTAAATGTGCCAAAAGTTTATTTTTGCCCATTCATATTGTTTTGTTAAAAGTGTATTTTTTTTCAATGCCAATTTGTCGTTGGCAAAACTAAAGCTTTATCGACAACCAAATCGTTGGCAAATGACAACATTTACCGACGTAAATGTGTCGCTAAAAGATACTTTTCCCCACTCATATTGTATTGGTTGAAGTGCATTTATTGCTAATGCCAATTTGTCGCTGCAAAAAGTAAAGCTTTAGCGACAAACAAATCGTTTAAGAATGGCAACATTTATCGACGTAAGTGTGTCCCCAAATGTTTACTTTTGCCGATGCATATGTTGTTGCTAAAAGTATATTTCTTGCCCATGCAAATTTGTGTCGCGAAAAGTGCCACACAATCATCATATTTAAATGACTTTTACCAACGCAAGGTAAATTGCTGGCGATGGATGGAGGCTTTTAGCGACGACTATGTTCGCCGCTAAAGGTATTACTTTTACCAACGTAATGATAATTTCGGGCAAAAACTTTTGCCTCACGGGTTGCCAACGTAGCTTTTGTGTGTCGGCAAAACTCTTTGCCAACAATTTTCCTTTTAGCAACATATTTTGTTATGCTATTTAAAAATGCAATTTCTTGTAGTGTCATTTTAGGGCAAACTCCCTCTCTTTCCAAGTCTCAACCAAGTACCAAAATCAACAATTTTGACACCCTACAACATCATTTTCAAACCCCACAATCATTTATCCTTCATTCACCAAAAACCCCTCTTTTCATTTTATACCCAAACCCTAGGTTTGTTCACATTACCCCCGAATCCCACCATTGTTACACAACGACAAATAACTAAGTTAAAAATCATATTAAACTGTAAAAAATCCCTACCTCAAAAAAAGAAGACCAAGCAAAGCAAAGTAGAACCCTCAACAACGCCGAGACGAAGTTCCAATCAAATCAAAATAAAGCTCTTAGAATGCTCTAATTTTTTTCTCAAAGACATTAGAGTAGAGAATCCAAAGGATCTAGGCCAAAATGTAGAGAGATACAGTGTTTTAGAGAGAGAGAGAGAGAGAGAGAGTTAAGATCTAGGTTTTTGGAAAGTTTTAGAGAGAAAGAAAAGAATAAAAAAGTGATATAAAATGTTATTTTCGCGATCTGATGTACGCACAATCCGCTCAAGCGGAAGAGTTGATGCTTGAGTGTCAGACACAAAAAGTTATTTTGCTCAAGCGCAATAAAAGTCACTCGAGCACCAAGACACAACGAACGCCATCGCGACGAGCGCAAGAATTTGCCGCCAAGCATAGAAAACACACATCCAAGTTTTGCAGACAACAAACTAACGCCGAGTGCAAAAAGGTCGCGAAGTGCCCACCCGCCGAGCATAGGAAATGTCGCCGAAGCGAGAAAATACTCTCAAGAGTTTTACAAACCCGCAAAGTACTAAGAGTTCACAAAGCTACCGAGCGAGAAGTGCCACTCAAGCGGAGGAAAGATTGCAAAGCCCGCTCGAGTGTAAGAATGGCCGCCGCGGAGGAACAAAAATCTGGGTAACAAAGGTTTGAAAAAACAAGCAACCAACCTGTTCCAAACACACAACTACAATCCAATAACTAAAATAGAGGGGAGACAAGGGAAATAAGATATGGATCACCATTCAAAACCATACAAACCCGAAGTTCGAATACAACAAGTGACGGGTCAAAATCGAATCGCTATAATGCACCACAACAAACTCGCAAATAATGAGCCCAAAGAAAGACCCACAACCAGACAAAAGGATCCAAACGATCCCAACCATTTATCATTCATAGGCCTCACAACCTACACAAACAGAGACCTCAAAGCTTTGAAAGTTTCTGAAAACATAAACAGATCTATATATATCACACAAATTTGATGTAATAACGACATCTATATCTCTGAATTTATTCGCTAACTCACTTTCACTCAAGGATGAGAAGAACTAGCTCAACGCAGATTACCATAATCCGTAGGGGGAGCTTTCTCACTCTAGAATCTAGAGAGAGATGCTCTACTTTCTTCCCTTCACTGGCCTTCCTTTCTCCCCTCTTTTTTTTCTTTGATTCTGTGTTTTTGTTTTTTGTTTTTTTTTTTTATTGAAATTTTGCCCCAAAATGACATCGTTTTGGGATGCCGCAGGACCCACTGTAGGGAAAGACAACAGGGGATTCGGACTCCCATATATGTGGCTATCTCTTTTCCAATGGATTTGATGACGTCACTAATTAATGTGCATGCATGACTTTCATCTGATTGGTTTAATTAGCCTTTTCATAAAAAAATTTATGAAAAAAGACGGGGAGCTCTAGAGAACTTTAATAATGTGTGGGCCCCACAATAATGTGATATTTGTGTTTTTTTTTTTTTTTTTCCTTTCATTGCCAAATCATTAGAATTTTGTTTAGAACTCCCAAATTAAAAGAATGTATCATTTCTATTTTTTTTTATTTTCTATGATGTCATATCCTCACATAGGTGTCTTCAAGTTGGAAAATATTTTATATATTAGATTTTTACAGCTAGAAAATGGGAGGAGGCCAAATATTTCAAAGACTAATCAATTGAGTGCATGTCCAACTTAGAAGTCACCATATATCCACCTAGCTAGAACTACCACTCTTGTGCCTCGTAAATGGAATTATGGAAAACAAAGATTTCTTAACACTAAATAGATTTTATGTTTAATTATTATTATTATTTTCACTATTTCAATCCACTTAGACTTGGGTTATGTCTCGAGATATAACATAGATAAATTGATAAATAAAAGGTTATAGTCCATTCAAATATATGAGTATAATGATGGCAACAACAAATGATTAAAATTAAAATTTCTTTGAAATTAATTGTATAAAGTTTTGAATTATATATCCAGTTAAATAATTCACAATCAATAATCATGACAAACACGAATCAGATGAACCACCAAAAATATATAAATCTTGCACATTTTTTTTTTCTACACATGCCTAAAGTCCAAATGAATGTCTTGCACACTTTAGCAAACAATTAGAGTAAACTGACCGTTGTCATATATGGCTTGAGGGACACTCTCATGCCTAATTTAGATAAATTTTTGGTGGATGAAGATGAGAAATATATTGTAAGTACTTGATAATTTTTCGCACGCCTTTATTGTGTTGAGCTCATCCTATTTATAAAGAATTTGACTTAGCTCATGTATAGATCAAGTGTGTATATTACTTGTTACAATTTTCTCTTAGGTTTCGTTTAAGAAGTGGATTGATTTTTTAATTTTTTAATTTTTTTGACTATTTTAATTTAGACTAAAAAGTTTAATTTAGAAAGAACTTTTTAATTTTTAAAATTTTTTTTATAAAAAAAAATGTAATAATTATGAATTAAATATAATATTTTATTTATTATGCTTAAAATAATTTATTTTATCTTTTATAATTAAAATAGCCAAAAAAAACTCATAAACTAACTTGTCAAAGGAGGCTTAAAGTCATACTTAGACATGCTTGTTCTTTTAATGGTGACCCCACATGGTTGGGAAGGTTTTCACCAACATTCTGAAATAGTTGAATCATTCTCCACTACGAACTCACCACGTCAGCATGATAATTGGTATTGGCCAGATCTCTGGAGCAAGTATCTTCTCCTTAGATTCTCTGCTTAGCTTCTCACTTGGTGGGTTATTGAGTCAACTCTTGGGTTTAATTTCAATAATTTGAACTGTTTATATTTTAAGATTTGTTATATATATATTATATTTGTAAAAAATTAAATCGATTAGATATCAAAAATCATGTAAACTAAAAATTTTATTAAATAATAAAACTGTTTATTAAATTTTTTTTAATAAATGATTTTTAATTTTTCCAATATCCAATCAACTTGATTTTTTACATGTATGATATATATGACAAATCTTAAAATATGAACAGTTCGAATTATCAAAATTAAACCTAAAAATAAATCCAATAGGCCACCAAATAAAGAGCCGAAGAGAGGATCCTTGCTCCGGTCTCTGTGCATTGTGCTTAGCATGCATTCATTATTGTCATTCCCTCGTGGTGTAGGTCACTTTGCTTGGCAACATGGTTAGCCAAGATGTTTTTATGAACTTAATTTTATTTCTCACCCATGTCTGTGTAGGAGTATAAATCTGACCCGGTCTGACTAGTCCAAGCTCGAGTCGGGCTTCGCGAGTTCCTGTCAAAATTCGGGCTAGGTTTCGGGCTGAGCCCTAAACGGGCCGATAGACTAAGCCACATGCTAGGCAAAACGGGTCGGGCCGGGCCGGGCTGGGTTTCAAAACAATGGCCCAAGCCCGAGCTTGGGCAGGCCCAAGCCTGCTGCTTAAACAGTGGACCCATCTCGCCTTGGTCCAAGTTATGGGTCACTCACGGATCACGGGCCATTTTGATACCTCTATATCTGTGTTATGTGACACATCTATATATTAATTAATTTCTCATCCATACCATATCTGTATTATGTGGCCCATCTATATATTAATTAAATACTTAATGATGAAGCCACTAATTTTTCTTCTTCTTTTCATTAATTTATTATTATCAGCAATTAAGTAATATATTTCCCTATACACAATATGTGCCTTTCTTTCAATTGGCGTAACATATATATAAATATATTATATTCCTTATAGTGATCAATGTTCATGGTTCTTAATTTCTGGCCCATTTGGAGACCACAATGATCTAAAAGGGGCAAGGAATCACTTTGAAGATTATCCTTCTTGAAAAACTATTTTGTTCACTTATCTGTTCAGTTGGTTAAATCAAATATATTAGTTAAAATATATGATGGATTCTATTTAAAGTGAAAATCTTCAATGTTTTAATCAATATTCACACATTATTATTATTATTATCATTATCATTTGGGTAAAAAATTCACATATTATTAGGTGTGTGAACAAAATTGAATTCTCAATAAATAATAATATTATATTCAAGAATATATTTTCTTCAATAGCAGTTTACTTGGAGGCAACAAAATAAAGTAGTTTTGAAAATAGAAGATTTGAAAAAGACACCCACTCCAAAAATGTTTGCCTAAAACTAGAATTTGATTGGTTGTGTGCATCCACTAGAATTTGGACAATCAACTACTTGAATTTAGGGGTGTTTCAAAATTAGTTTTGTAGTAATTTTTTAATTTTTTATAAAAAAGAAAATTAAAAAAAATATATATGTAAAAAAATAAAAAGAATGATATAATAATTTTTTAATTAAAATTAAGATTTCAAACAAGGCCAAAAGTAGTTAAATCTAAGCCTCCGCTTGGAAAGTGAGTTGACTTTTTAACTTTTTTTGCTATTTTAGCCCTGGTTAAAAGTTTGATTTGAGAATGACTTTTTAATTTTTTGACTTTTTTTGTGAGAGAAGAGTGTAATGATTATGAATTGGATGTGATGTTTTATTTATTGTGACTGAAATTATTTATTTTATCTTTTATGACTAAAATAGCCAAAAACAACTCTGGCCAAGCGGTAAATCCTTTGACCCTTTTTTCTCTTTTATGCTTGCACAAATGCACATACCATCATCATCCAAATTGACTAGTAATTAAAAAGAAAAGTGCATAATATATAGTGGAGAGGTGGGAGAGAGAAACCGACCATATACAGACCCAACCATATACATTGTAAAGTTGTGGATTCACCACTTCGATTTGACTTTACATACTCAACCAAATCCATGGATACAAATGAACAGAAACATTCTGGGCATATTTGATTAGATAGATTATAACATAAAATTAAAATTATTAATTTATGATATTTATATTTCATTGTTTAATTGTAATTTTTATTATTCAAATTAAATTCTAATAGATATTCCATCTAATATAATTGGTAAATTTTTTAATTTTATTACTAATAATGTAAAACAAAGCATTGTTATTCAAACTCAGAACTCATTTTCTAGACTCAGTGATGTACTAGGTGGTGATTAAATATTCTTTAATCATCAACTAATTATCTTATTCACGCAACACTGGGTCTAAAAAGTAGACTTATATATATATATATATATTTTTTTTTGGAACATTATTAGGATTCATTCTGATATGTTTTTCTAAGTGCACGAATCCAATAACATAATTAGATTCTATGTTCAGATTTTGTTCACTTAAAATTTTCTATTATAATAGCATGTGGATAGCATGTGGACTTCATTAAAATAAATACAGTGTTATATTTTGTAAATTTTTCCATAAAAAGATATGTTTGTCAAATTTTTTTTATGGACCTTTTTTGTGCTTATAAATTGGATCCTTTGGTTTTAAGGTTCCAAGGGAAACTAACGTGAACTTCCTCAAGCCTATGTTTGTTCCTTTCCATCACAACCACTGGATATCTTCACAACTCCATACCCATCCATCAACAAAAGATCAGACCTCCTCTTCTCCTCCCATAGTGTGTTCTGCAGGTATGTATCTATATATATAAAGATGTGCTCACTCGATATGTGTACCGTTAAAAATTAAAAGAAATTATAAATTTTGAAATCGACAATTACATGGAGGCAATTCAAAGTGAATAAAAAAAATCAAAAACAAAATCTTACAAAAAAATGTGACAAATCTTCAAAACGTAGTCATACTAAATGAGTTGTGTATATATATCTATATATATATATATATATCTACTCTCTCTATCTCTGTCTCTCGGCATTTTTTTTTTATCTTAATTCCATTATCATAGTGAAAAAAATTTCATTAAATAATCATATTATGACCATATTTATTCCTAATTTATCCATTAGAATAATGTTAGGAATATCAAATTTTTTACTAAATAAATGACCAAATATCTCATTTGGTCATTTATTTGGTAGAGAATTTAAAATTTATAACTTTACAGATACTTTACAGATAAATATTAAATACAATGATGACATTATATATGATGTCACTAACCAATAAAAATGATAAAATGAGATACTTAGATGGACATTTCTTATCTTGCGCTAATCCAATTACATTTCCCAATATCGAAATGTGAGATTTCCTATTATTTAATTATACTCAATACTTACTTACATATCACGAACTACACAATTTTTGTAACAAAAGAGTTTAACTCCTCTCCAGTCCACTCTAATCCAATCTACATAAGGCCCACTATGAACTTCAGCCACACAAAATGGTCTTATTAGAATAGTACAAGTGTGGCCTGACCCAATCGATGGCCACCCATGTGATATGGAGAAATTATAGTTGGCTTGATGGACAAATTTAAATAGTGCAGATGCATTTTGGAAAATGTTGGGTAATCTAAAATTTTGTGACTTAAATGGTTTAAATTTGTCAAAACGACGTCGTTTTGAGTAATTTGAGCCATTTATGTCACAAAATTTTGAGTTACCTAACATTGTTGATGTATTTTATTGACTAAAATAATGGGTCTCATCATTTTTTTTGTCTCCTTAATATGACAAATGTCAAAATTTCTATGGTGTGAAACAATGCTCTTGAACCACTTAACATCTCTGTAATATGTTCACTTTTACATATTTTTAGTGAGGGTTTGTGATTGATTTTTTTGTGATTTTTTTATCTTTAATAAATTTTTTATCGAAGAAATTTAAAAGCTTTAAACTTTCAGATTGCACTCAATTAGATGTACTCAATTAGATGAATCAAAAAAGTTTTTTTAAAAAAAATTGAATAAGGTCCATTAAAGACCCCCCCCCCCCCCCAAAAAAAAGTAAAAAATAGTTTTTTTTTTATGCTTTTATTTTTTGGTTTCTAATGAACATTTTTAGGATTTTTTTTTCCCTTAAATTCTTCTACATTGGAGAAAAGGAATTGACACTAATTTATATTAAAAAAATTATATATATATAAATTTTTATATTAATTACACTTTTTACACTTGTAGTTTGATCCTTACATTTAAATCTAGTTTTAATTTGGTTCTTTTGTTTACATTTTTTAAATTTTGTCTATATGTGCACCTTAAAAAATTGACAAATGTCTCAAAATAATTAATTTTAATCCTTAATTTAGACGGAATAACTAAATTGATAAGTGTCATAATATTATTAATTTTAATTAGAAAGACCAAATTAAAATTAAATTTAAAATATAAGAATCAAATTGTCCAAATTAATATTATAAGTACTTAAGTGAAATTTAGATCAAACTAACGGGATAAAAAACGTAATTAATCCTAAATTTTTAGCTGGTTTGGCAAACGAAAGCCTTAATGACGAATAAAAATTTAATGAAACATGGTCCAACAAATCAATCATTGCCTCTTATGAATATTAGGCTTTTATACCATGCCCTTTTCGTGACATGATATAATTGATGTCACGTGTCAACGATATTATTATTATATTAAAATTAAGTGATTTATTAAAATAAAAAATTGATTTTGAATCTTAAAATATTTTATGTTTAGAAAATTTTAATAATTGAAAGTCAAATATAAATAGATTTGTTACTAGTTAATGAAAATTTTTGTCACCATATATGTAATTCTATGTAAAAGACTTATAAAAATAATTTCTTTTAAACTTTAAAACAAAAAAGGTGTATTCTCAACCGGCAAATCAAATCTTCAATTGTGTTAATTAAATTAATCAAAAATCATGAATTCCACTTGTATCAATTTTATTTTATTTTTTTAAAAAATAAAATAAAAGCAACTGAAAATTTTATAATATACAAATTTTGACGTAGTTATAACTCATTGTATATTATTTTGTTATTAATCAAAAAGTTCTTTGCTAATTTCTTATATTTTTGGTTATATCTAAAGTGGTGCATCGGGTCTTTAATAATACTTCAAGTGTTGTTTAATTATGAAATATTATAATGCTTTTATATGACAATATTTAAGTATTTTATTACACGAAAAAATTGTTTAAGATAGGTTGACTTAAAGATAAGATTTATATTTATATTAGTAAGATCATAAGAGTTATTTACATTTATGCATAAAAAATTACAAATTCAAATCATAAACAATATACTCAAAGGAATCGTATACAAAATCTCTATGATCTTAATAATTTTAGTTCTCAAAGGAGTTCTAATTAATTATGTGACAAATCATAATAACCGTGAATTTGTTATTTTAGCCAAATTATTTTTGTATATCTTTTCTGGCAGAGCTCATGAAGGTGTATTATCAAGAATACTATAAATTCAAAATTTTTATTTAAAAATTATTCAAGAAATATTAATAGATACCTTAAATATACACAATCATTTTCGATAAATTATTATTCTTTAAATTATTACTCCATACTATTAAGCATTTGTCAATTTATCTCCTAAAAACTTAACAATATGTATTGAGTTCCGTTATTTAAATCAATTAATATCAAATCGACTATGTAAATTACTTCTAAATATATGGTATATGACATAAAATCACAATAGAATTAATTTTAATTAATGTAATAATATTTTATATAATGATATAAGTTACAAAAGAATAATTTTAATTTTAATTTAAAATAAATTTTAAATTTAAATTATCTATTTTAATAATCTTAGCATTATCGATCCATATAAGTGTTACTTGAATACGTATAAATAATAAATTTAGTTAAATTATTTGTTGATTTTGATAATTTTAATTTTATAGTGCTATAAAAATGTAATTATTATATAGTGATTTTATATAATATAAATTAAATTATAAGATATAAAATAAAGGGATTTTTTTTTTTAAGAGCAATGATTGAGACTCCCACCTCCACAAGATCCCCACAAATCTACACCACTCATGATGTGGACTCCACACATACATGAGTGGGTCTGACACATACATAGAGGGTTAGGATCACTTTAGGGGTGTGGGGGTCATCCCCAAAGAAGGTTCCAAACATTTTCCTTTTTTTAAGGTCCATGATATTAAGATTTTGTAAGATAAAGGATATACAATATTTTCATAATAGTTAAGATTCCTCAATATTTTTATAGATAAAATTTGACTCAGAGAAATTTTGTCTGACTCGGAGAAATTTGGCCTCGACTAAGAGAAATTTCAATTTTTATAGAAAAATTTTAAAATTTCTCAGTGAAAATTAAATTTTTTCTAAATTGGATAAAATTTCTTTTAGTTAATTTTTTTTTGTAAAAATGTTGAGAAACCCTTTTTTTTTTGTTTTGTTTTTATCGCAAAAATACACCCGAGGGCTAACAAAGAAAGAGGAGCAATATAGAGCAATATAAAGCCAAAAGAGAAGCAAGGGGAGCTGGGGGAGATGAAACCCAGTTAGGTCCTAAATAGCCCTCGAGAGCAGCCTTCGCCACCCAATTTGCCACTGAATTTTTTGACCTGGAGCTCCACGTGACAGTAAATCGCCAAAGAGCCGGTAAAAATTTGATATTCTTTAAAATGATAGCCACTTCCCATGGAAGTACAGTCTCAAACACACTGAGGAGGGTCGTTGATCTGTTGTCATTCTCAATCTCAACATCGGAGAGATGATGAGCATCGGCCAAAAGACAAGCCATACGAATATCCAACACCTCAGGACGGATTCAGGATTATATCTTTAGGCTATTCTATAGTTTAAAAATTAGGGACTACTTTATATAATTTTGAAATTATTTATAAAAAATTTGGGGGCACGAACCTCCATAATTTAAAATTATTTTAAAAGTTTTAATATAATATATAATATTTTTCAAATTTTTGGGTTATACTGCGCTCCTTACCCCCTAGATCCATCATTGCCTCCCTCCCTGAAGAGATAAATTTATGAATGTTGAGGTACCTTAACTAATAAATAAAAACATCTTGACCTCTCTTACTATATAAAGTTGGGGATGTTTCATTAATTTTTTTCTAAAATAAACACTCATTTTGATTAAAAATAATAGTGAAATTAGAAAGAGAATTAGTAATATAAAACCAAAAATCGTTCTAATTATTTATTTTTATTTTTATTTGGATAATAAAATATGTAAAAATAGAATTATATAAAATTTATTTAAGAGATTAAATATAAATGTGTTGTGATTGGATTAAAAAGAAAATATATAAATTAATTATTTCTTTTTGAATTATTCATACATATTATATATATATGTATATATAATTTAAATTAAATTATATATATCTTATGATTTTAGTCCTAGATTTTCATTTGAAGGCCTAGCGCATATACATGATTTCAGCAATGACGCAGCGAATTCGACCACTACTACTAGTCCTCTTCTTCTTAGCCATGGTCTCGAACTCGGTGGTGGTCTGCACAAGCCGCCATCAGTACTGGAGACCGAGCGACGGGCCAGAGGGTGCGAGCTATTGCCTGAGCTGGAGGCTAGCCGTGGAGGCTAACAACGTGCGTGCATGGCGCACTGTGCCGACTCAGTGCTTGAGACACGTTGAGAGTTACATGATGGGTGGCCAATATGATCGTGACATCAATTTCATCATAGACCACGTCATTAGTTATCTTGATGGTGTGGATCTCTCTAATGATGGATTGGATGCTTGATCTTGGACGTTGATGACACCTGCATTTCAAATTTGATTTACTACAAAGGAAAGCGATTTGGGTATGTCATGTTATTCCTGTTGTTTAATTGGCAAACCTCATTTTACTCTATATGATTTGGGTTAGGTACAGTTTACTTTCTTAATGTTTAAAAATAATTACATAATTGTGTTATAATTTGTGAACTATAATACATTATTAGAATCCTTAACGATTTAATGAAAAATACTAAAGTAACTACACTTTAACTTTTTGTACATTATTTCATGTGCAATTTATCCTTCCCTTTTTTTAGCTACGTGATTTACCCTCTCGAAATTTAAAAATAAGCATATAAGTCTTACTATGTTTATCAGGTGTTTCACACTTATTGTTAAGTTAGACGGAATGTTTAACAATATTTAATGGTGCACTTCAGTCTACAAATCACATGGTGGTTATGTGGTAATTTCCAAACGTTAACACTGTGTTTGGTTGAGGGATTTGATAAGGAATTTGGAAAGGAAAAAGAAAAAAGTTATGTGAAATTAGATGAAATATAGGGATATTTTATTCACATTTCACCTATTTTTTCTTTTTTCCTTTCCATTTCCAAATTTCTTTCTAAATCTCTCAACCAAACATAACGAAGGATAAACCGGGAAATTGCGTTTCCATATGTCTACATCTATTTATCTCAATTCACACATTTAATGAAACTTTATTTTAATCATAATTATACCTTAAAATAAAATGACTATAATGGATATCAAAATACACTTTAATATTATATTTCAATTTTCTATACACATCTTTTTAGAATAAAAATATATCAGCGGACATTTTTTTTTTTTAGTAAAAAAAACCCTAATTTAAAATATAAAAGACAATTAATCTTCTTGTTGGGACAAGAATAAGAAATTATACAGTAGCTAAAACCAAATTATTGTTTTCTTTCTATCACATCAAAAATCTCTTTCAAATCCCTTTCATGTTCTTTCTTTACCTACTCTGTGTAGTGGTTATAACTAGTAATCTTTGATTTCAGAGAAAGAAAACAAAGATATATTTCAATACATACATACATATCCATACAGAATAGCAGGAGATAATCATACTCCTAGCGGGCATAGTATCCACTTCTGTCACTCTCAAATTCTGTGCTTTCACTCCATTACTAACAACTCTCAACCTCTCTCTCCTCTCTCTGTTTATCTTTTGAGAAAGCAAAGATGGTGACTGAAAAACAAAAACAGTTGAGGACCCAAACAAGTAGAGCCAGAAATAAGTGAGAATTTTTTATGAAGAAAAGCTTATCATACACATTCATGGTGGTTGTGAAACATGCTCATTGCTTTCATTCAATGACCATGTCCTTCCTCAATCTCCACCTCTCTCTTCTTTTCTTCTTTAATTCTGTCATTTGCAACTCTCTGTCTCTCATAGGTCAATGGGTCCTTGGGTCTTTTATGTCATTATTGTTTCGTCAATGTGTGGAAGTGGACTTTCATCGGAATATGTGGAAGTGTGTGGGGAAGGAAGGTTTATGTGGTGTATATATAGGGATATGAGTTTGGATATAATTGAAATATAGAGTGCGTGAAATAAGAAGAATAATCAATAATTAAATTAATAAATATGTATAGTGAGAACAAATGAACATTAATATAAATAGGTATGTGAAAATAAAATTTCTTATAAACAGCACATAATCCAAACCACATAGAGTAAAATGAAATTTGTCCTTAAATAATCGTATATAATTATATTCGCATACTTGTTAGTATTGGTAATACACGATCATATATTCATTAAAGAAAATTATACGTGAGTTTATTTTGTAGATTCACTTTCTAGATTTGATGATATGTGATGAGATGATTAGAGAAAAGGCATTGTTATTGTAGTCTCAAAAGTAGACCCACGTTTCAAATCTAATTATATGACAATCAATTATAATATATAAAGAAACTTTCATCTCTCGCACCTTCTTTAATCATTAGTTAATTATCTCTTAAATATCATTGGATCTAGAAAATGGGTAGAGAAAATGGGTATATGATATATCATTTTTCTTAGAAAAGACACAAGAGAAAGATTTATATTAAATATTTTAATATATTACCACATCATTAAATTTAAAAATAATCTAATTTTTTGTTCTGAATAACACTACTCATTCGCTAAATATTGATGTTGAATTGAACTTTTAATAGTTGACCTTATTGGATTAGATATTTTTTTGAGAACGTGATGTTATCAAGCTCGTGAGATTAATCATGAGTTCTATTTTAACAATTTAAATAATTTATATTGTAAAATTTCTTTTGTATATATTATTAATAAAACATATCATGTCAATCCATACTATCCATAGGATCCGCATAATCTTTTCATTGTTAGTGAGTTTTGGAGCAAATACTTGTAGGTGTGATCCATACGATCCGCATTTGGTTTTAAGACATGGGCTTTGAGAGGAGGGTGCCCACGATTCTCGAGTTTTACGATTATTCAACAAGTTGATTGGTAACGGATTTAAGGTGTTCCTTGTCACGGTAGAGATGAATCCACGCTTGGTCGCTACTCTTGATAATTTGCAAAACCAAGGATTCATAGGTTATTATAGGCTGATCTTGAGCTAAGATCTACATATCATCACTAAAATCTTACACTAATCACATTTTTATATTAGATTTTATATATTATTTTATGTGACATAATCACAATTATTAAACAATAATGAATAGTTCGTGAGACTCATTGCATTAATGATTGTGATTGTATCACATGAGATGATATTTAAAATATAATATGAAAAGATGATAAGTATATCATTATTGATAATGCCGCAAGCACTAATATATATATATATGCACAATGAGTTTTTGAATTATGATTAATGACTTTTAAATTGTATTTAGATAATAAATCCAAACACATAGTTTGTATTCCATGCATAAAATGCACTTCATGTTCCATATTTCTTAATACCATGTGTTGATAGGTCAAGGATTATCATCCCAAAATTGCTTAGCCTCTCTTCCAACGCTCTCTTAGTTATTGGTTTATGTAAAAAAAATAAAATAACATGTGAATATTAAAATACAATTCAATAATTGAAAGTGTATTGAGACGACGAGATTTAAGAATAGATGATCGATTGTCTAATATGAGTAACCCAATGATACTTGGCCAAGATTCTCTTTCCAACTATCTCAATCTCACACCTCACAATGTGATTGAAATCTCAAAATATGATCATGTGGTTAAGAGTGTATTGATGACATATATTTGCTACAGGGAATATCGTGCCCATGGTATCTTGCTACATTTTGTACAATTAATATAATTTGATTAATTAACTTCTTTTTTTTTTTTTTTTTTCTTGATCGGCCATCTATTGGGGTAGGAGTGCAGCATATAAGGGGCAGAGTGCGGTGGTGTACAAATCAGAAATTCGTGAACAACTAGAAGAAGAAGGTTACAGGATTTGGGGCAATGTGGGAGATCAATGGAGTGACCTTCAAGGGAATTGTACTGGCAATCGGACTTTCAAACTTCCTAATCCCTTATACTTTGTTCCTTAATGATCTAGTCATGTGTAACGTTAATTATTACGTATTAATAAAAATGATACATGATATGATATATTATCAATAATGTTTTATAAATGATGGGAGTTAAAGAGATGTGAAATGAGAAATAAAAGAGTTAAAATGAATTGTATGTATAATATTTTAATGTTTTTATAGATTTGGGAGGACCTTACAAAGTGGAATATTTTTTTTTTTTTTGGGGGAAGGGTATATAGCATAGAAAAAGTTGGTCTTCTATTTAGTCCAAAAATGATAAGAATATTAATAATCTGGGTGAGTGATTTTCCGATCACACTGCCCTTCTTAGTAATCTAGTTGTAGAACACAGGCAGAATAGATGGCTCCCTGCTGTCCTGCACAGAAAGAAAAGGTTCCGACGGTAGTTCTTCCACCCGGGGGCACTCCGACGAACAAGTCAGTATATCTCTCAAAGATAACAAAGTATTCAACTCACTAGCTTGAGTATAAAACCATACCTTAGACCCATGGGGGTGCCTCTCTTTTATAGCCAATACAATCCTAGTCCCAATAGAGCCGCCCTAATGGACTTAGGATTATCGCTAATCTGGGACTTGTGGGATTAAGATAAACTCTCTAAGAGTCTTATCTTTACCCAAACTGAAGTATTCTCCCAATCTAGGACTTTTGTCCATATTCAAGTTGAGTTCCCTCTTCATTCTAGGACTCTTGTCCCTTATCCGTTTATCTCGGATTCCGATATCTTCGGAGATAACCTCGGCAACTCCGAGATCACCTCGGCGTAACTACCACGACATGTGGCACCTCGGCTGACACGTCGGCGTCACCTTGCCACGTGTTGGTACTCAGAAAATATATATCCACAACTGCCCATAGGTTTTATTACCTTGGCATTCTCGAGGTGATGGAACCTATATTGTTCTTCTTTCTCATACGCCGCTTAAGAACTTCCCAACCGAGGTCTTTCATTTCAGTCGACATGTTTTCTTTCAAAAATAAGAATTCAAAGGAACTCTCTTACATGCATGAGTCACGATCTTTCTCAACCGCTTTATTTACGTGTTTTCTATTGGCTCGTGCTTATGACGCTTTGTAAGTCGCCTTTCACCGTCGCGCTACCGACGTCTGCGTTACTTCCAGCGATTTAATGCCCCTGTTTTGCCGCTTTCAAGTTTTTAACAAAACTTTGTTTTTCCTCTTTCTTTTCTTACCTTCGCATTCGATTTACTTGCTTTTCTCTCTCTAAAGCTCTTTCTTCTTCGAATCTGCCATTGCTCTAAGCTCTAAACTTTGCAACTGTCTTCATTCTGCCACTCCTACGAGGCTTTCGCCATCGCTTTCAACCGGCTGCCTGTCTTGGCAATTTTGTTCCGCCTCACTTTGTCCGTAAGCAATCGCCCTTCTTTTCCAAATCCTTGATTTGTTTTTGGAATTTCCTATTCTTATCGCTCGCTCAAGCATTTAATTTGTGAATCGCTCAATTAATGCGCTTATTTCATGATTTTGCACATGCCATGAACACTTGCACTGCTTTCACCACCGTTTTGGCCTTCAACTCTTTGTATTCTTTAGGCTCTTGATGTTTCACCCTTGTTCTTGATTCCAAAACTTGTTCTTGTTTCTTGTTTTCTGTTTTTCTCAGATTCGAGCCTCCAATCTTTGCTTTCATAGATTTAGGGTTGGGATTTGTTTATAGAACCTTTAATTTTTAGGAAAAACTAAAACAATCCTTACCAGTATATACCTAGGTTTAAGCCGAGGTCCCAGTAACCCTTTAAGAGCACTCTGTTTCTGTAGTCAAGTACCTTTACATAAAAAATCATGGATATGTGGAGACATAGGGTAAACACCCCAACCAAGCTTGAATTCTTTAGGCAAGAGTTCTCTATTCCTGCTGATGTTCACCTTAGGCTAGCTGGGGATGATGATTCTATCATGCCTACAGATAATACGATGCCTTTCCCTATTGTAGCTTTTGTTGAATGTGGACTTCAGCTTCCACTCAATCCCCTTTTTCGCGAAGTTCTTCACTACTATACCCTGAACCCCATGCAACTCACCATTAACTCCTATAGAGTGCTTAATGGTATCATAGCCTTAGCTCGACAGGAGAATGTTAGGATCACCCTCGCCGACATCCAATACTGCTATACTATGTGTGCCCTTAACTTGAAAGAAAAAGGCTATGTGTATTACCTCAAGCCGAGGTCTACCGAATTCAAAATTGTAGCCGACCTTCCAGACTCTGGAAATTGGGAGTTTGGCCCAGACGAAGATGTCCATCTCTACCCTCTTCCTTCGAACGGTTAAAGAGGGCAAGGGTAAGAGCCCAACGTTAATCACTTAGTTGTTCTGTCCATATTCTCAAGTTTTTGATTGTCTCTAATGTCGTGTTTTTCTTTTGCAGACGTTCGCAAGCCACCAAAGGACTTCCGTCAGTCCTATTTTCTTGGAAAAGATTTAAAGAAGTTCCTAGACCTTCCGATTCACAAGCGCAAGGCTTCATTGGTACTGAATTTCATCCCAACGTACAAATCAACTTTGCCCGACGTTCCAAGGAGGGTGAAAAGAACCTTTCTCCACCCATCGCCACAACTCAAGTCGCCTCATCCCAAACAGATCAAGAGTCCACATCCGACCCAACCAATCTTTTCCACCTCGCACCATACTTGGTACCAATTCGAAGAAAACGCCGCAGACTTGTCAAGACCGCCAAATGGTCCGCCTAAAGCCTGGTCTAAGATCTCCTAGCCGACTTACCAGTCGATGTCGATGCTACTCCATCCCAAATGATGCCACCACAAAAAGCAAAGAGAACCAAAAAGGCCCAGCCGAAGTCCAAGGCTATTGAGGCTGGGGCTAAAGATGCTCTGCCTATCTCCCAATTGGCCGAGAGCACGAAGATTGCTTCCACTTCGGCAAAAAGGTCTACTGAAACTCAACCAGCAGAGTCCTAGAAATCAAAGAAGCCGAGGTCTTTTTCGGGGACGACTTCAAAGTCCAAGGTACCAAATGTCCCCTGGACGCCTGCAATTACTCTGGAGAACAAGCCTGTCCTGGCCAGCGATAGCGCCGACGATATAAATATCGGCGTAGACTCAAGATGTGACTCTTTTTCTTCCAGTGATCTAAAAAGAATCTTTGAAATGAGTGAGTACGAAAATTATGCTTTTATGCTTCAACACCGTGTGCAAGTAAGTTTCTTCCGGGTAACTTGTTTTATCCTTATTTCTCCATACTTGTAAAATGTCAGAATGACTTTTTTCTTTTGTGTTCTTTCAGTCGCCCAAAGATGTACATTCCTTCTCCATGCAGTCCTTTGAGACCAGGGAGAAGTTAAATGACTTAAAGAAGGAGTATTCTGCCCTTCAGAAGATTAATAAGGGTTTTCAAGCAAAAATGAAGAAATTAGAAGATCAAGTCGAGGCTGCTACTAAAGCCCAAACCCTAGCTGAAGAAAAAGCTGAATCTGCAGAGGCCATTAAGTATGTTGTCGAAGCTCAAAGAAAAGAGGCCAAGGAAAAAGCAGCTCAAGCCGAGAAGGAACTCCAGAAGGTTTTGGCCACCAAGGATGCCGAGATCAAGGCGGCTGATGAAAAGGCATACGTCCAAGGCATGGCTGATGTTACTGAGGAATACAAACTTCAAGTCAGGCAGGCATGCAATAGGGGATTTTCCCTGGAATGGATGTCCCTGGTAAAAAAGCTTGATCTTCCTGCTGACTCACCCTGGCGCAAGGCTGAAGCTATTCCTCTTCCCTTTCCTCCTCCTCCACCTCCAAGTCAGGCTGAGGAAGAAGCTGAGTCGAATCAATCCGTCAAGATGAGGATGAAGACAATAATGATGAAGAGGCCTTAGTGAGAAAGTCTAAGGATGTTGAGGTCAAGTCTCCTTCAAGCTGAAGAGATCCTAGACTTAACCCAAGATGAGGAGACCGAGATGGTGCCCAAGGAAATCGATCCATTCATTTATCATCCGACCTTCTTCTAGCCGAAAGAAGTCTTGATAAAACACTTATGGAGATCGACGCCGAGATGGCGTGCATAAAGATGTCGAGGTTATCAGAGAAAAGATGCAGAGGTTGTGGGAGAAAAGATGCCGAGGTGGTTCTTCCAGAGCCCTCCGAGGTCCTAGCCCAACCATCTCATAATGCCGAAAAAGATTGAATGTCTTTTGTACTTTTTCTTTTTTCTACTTTTGTTTTCGAACAATGTAAGCTTCCTCTTTATGGTCGATGCCTTTCTTTGTCACTTGTGAACATTTAACTTTTGCTAGGCCATAGTGCCTTTATTATACTTAGAATATTTTGCATGATTTACATAATTCTTCCTTTGCACAATCTTCTAAGGTTACATACCTCGTATAATAACCAAATTTTACTTGAAGACATTGACTGCAATCTTTTCATAAATTTCAACAAGTATAAAGCATATACTATTCAATGTTAACTTTGCAAACTTTTCTCAAGTTTCAACGAGTGTTTAAACAAGAATCTCAATCATTCTATTTGTAAATTGCTACAAATTTCAACAATGATTAACATATACAGTAAACTTTTCTCAAGTTAGAATAAGTATTAAACAATGATCTACTTGTAAATTGTTGCAAATTTCAACAAAGGTTTAAACAATATACTTATCTTTTACCTCAACCTGTAAATTGTTGCAAATTTCAACAGATGATCATATGCCGCTTAACTTTAACTTGTAAATTGCTACAAATTTCAACAAGTGTTAAACATCTTCTTTGGTTTATCCAACCAGTAGATTGCTATAAGTCTGTAAGCAATAACCTCGGCTTCACTTCGACTTGTAAATTGCTACAAATTTCAACAAGTGAAGCAAAGGAACCATCTCTACCTTTTAACTTGTAAATTGCTACAAATTTCATCAAGTGGTAAGCTTTGTATCGGTTTGACCAACTTGTAAATTGCTACAAATTTCAACAAGTCGTAGACTTTGTATCGGTCTGACCAACTTGTAAATTGCTACAAATTTCAACAAGTGGTAGACTTCGTATCGGTTTGACCAACTTGTAAATTGCTACAAATTTCAACAAGTGGTAATCTTTGTTTCCTTTTCGCTCTAATGTGAACCTGAGTTTCACTTGGGTTCTCATTACTTATGTTTCCCAGAAACAATATTTTGTATCTTTATCAATCATATATGTCTGAAGAATTCTGAAAAGATTTTATTGATGACATCGGCCAAAAATAATGAACATCTTAATGATAGAAAAATTTTAAATTACAAGTGTTCCAAGGTCTTGGCAATGCTTTGCCCTCGTTGTCTTCAAGCCGATAAGCTCCATTGCCTAACACCGAAGTAATTCTGTAGGGTCCTTCCCAGTTTGGGCCCAGCTTGCCCTCTCTGGGATCTTTTTTGTTGCCGACGACTTTTCTCAAGACTAGGTCGCCGACTTGAAAATCTCTTGGATTGACCTTTTTGTTGTAAGCTCTGGCAAGCTGTTGCTGGTATACTGCAAGCTGAATTGCAGCCTTCTCTCTTCGCTCTTCTAAAAGATTCAGATCTCGGGCTAGGAGTATGTCATTAGTCCCATTCTCAACTCCCTGGGTTCGGATTCCTGGGATGCCGATTTCCAGTGGAATTACTGCTTCTGTGCCATAGGCTATGGCAAAGGGGGATTCCTCTGTTGATCTTCTCGGCGTAGTCCGATATGCCCAAAGTACGTTGGGTAATTCGTCTACCCACTTTCCTTTTGTTGCCTATAGCCTCTTCTTTATTCCATCCAAAATTACTTTGTTGGATGTTTCTGCTTGCCCATTACTTTGGGGGAAACTTGGTGTTGAAAAGTAGTTCTTGATCTTGAATTTCGCCTAGAAGTTCTTGATGAGTTTGCTGTCAAACTGTGTTCCGTTGTCAGCAACGATGGCTCTAAGAATGCCAAATCTGGTGATAATATTTTTCCATATGAAATTCTTGACGTCCACATCTCGGATTTTGGCAAGCGGTTCTGCCTCTATCCACTTTGTGAAGTAATCTGTTGCTACCAACAAGTATTTTCTCTGTCCAGTTGCTTGGGGAAGTTGTCCAACCAGATCCATGCCCCATTGGGCAAACGGCCAAGGGCTGGATACTGGGTTCAGGTCAGCAGCTGGTTGATGAATCAAAGGTGCGAACCTTTGGCATTGTTCGCACTTCTTCACGTATGCTTCTGCATCTTTTTGCATGTAGGGCCACCAATACCCCTGGGTAATGGCCTTATGGGCTAATGATCTACCCCCAATGTGGCTTCCACAAATCCATTCATAAATTTCATATAAAAAATTTTCAACTTGTAAAGGATGTACGCACCTTAAAAGAGGTCCAGTGAAGGACCTTCTGTAGAGATGTCCGTCCGCAGTTAGGCTGAATCTTACCGACTTCAATCTGACTTTGTGCGCCTCTTGCGGTCTTCGGCTTTCCTTCTTTCAGAATGCAACAATTGCATCCATCCAAATTGGCCCCATGTCGACACACATTGCCTCTTGCTTTATGCTCGTGGTTCTATGCTCGCCCGATATGTAGTCGATCATAATTGTTCTTGTCTTTCCAGTCGCATTGAACTTGCCAAAGTTGGTTAACGCTGGCACAGAGCTATTATCATCTTCGCCATTTGAAGAAGTCGGCAGCTCAAATAACTCGCCAATCTGATAACCTCTTTTGCATATGCCGACATCCTTCGCTTTTAGTCGCAAATTCTCCGTTAATCAAGTTAACAATTAACTGTGAATCACAAAAACTATTACCTCATTCGCTTACGCCGCCGCCAAATTTTTAGTCCTGCAATTAATGCCTCGTATTCTGCTTCATTGTTTGAGGCCTTGAACCCCAAACGGATGGATTGCTCTATTATTTCTCCATCTGGGGCTATCAGCAGCACTCCTGCCCCCGCTCCTTGTCGGTTTGAACTTCCATCGACAAAGAGTCTGAATGAGTCACCGATGTAGATGCTGCAAGGTCTGAGCTTTTCTTTCCTTTGCTCTTTTTCTTTTGGCTGGGATTCTCCTTGCTTGCTAGGACCTCGTTTATCTTGGCTCAACGGAGCCCGATGTTCGATGGATTCAGGTGTGAATTCTGCCACGAAGTCGGCCAAAACTTGACCCTTAATTGCTGTTCTGGGCCTGAACTCCAGGTCATACTAGCCCAAGGCCACCGCCCATCTTGCAATTCTTCCCGTTAAGTCTCCTTGTTGTAACAAGGACTTCAGTGGGTGCTCCGTTAGCACTACAATCTTGTGTGCCTGGAAGTAGTGGTTCAACTTCTTTGAGGCCATAACTAAGGCCAGCATTAACTTCTCTAGTGGTAAGTACCTTGTTTCAACGTTGGCTAAGGTTTTACGTACATAATAGACAGCCTTCTGTTCTCCCTACTCTTCTCGGATTAGCACTGCACTTACTGCGTGTTCTGACACGGCTAAGTACAAAAACAACTCCTCCCCAGGTTCAGGTGTTGAGAGGACTGGAGCCGTGGTTAGATACTTTTTTAGGTCAGCCAAAGCGGCCTCACATTCTTCAGTCCATAGGAAGTCTGCAGTCTTTTTCACCAGGTTGAAGAAGGGTTTACACTTGTTTGAACTTCAGCTTATGAACTTGTTTAGGGCTGCGGCCCTTCCAGTGAGCATTTGAACCTGTTTTGCCGATGTTGGACTCTGTAGATCTAGGATGGCCTTGATCTGATCTGGGTTGGCTTCTATTCCCCTCCTTGTCACCAGGTAACCTAGAAACTTACCAGATCCAACTCCAAACGCGCATTTAGATGCGTTGAGTCGGAGCCGATATGTTTTGAGTATTTTAAATACCTTTTTCAGGTCAGCAAGATGACTCTTAGGCTCCTTAGTCTTTACGACCATGTCATCGATGTAGACTTCTACTGTTTGGCCTATCAGGTGCTTGAACATTTTGGTTACCAGCCTTTGGTAGGTTGCTCGCTCTTTTCAAATTTCAAAATGCACCACCTTGTAACAGTACAGGCCGTTTGGGGTGATGAACTCTGTCTTCTCCTCGTCTGGGGGGTACATGGCTATCTGGTGATATCCCCTGTAAGCGTCCAGGAAGCTCATCCTTCCATGTCCAGATGTGGCGTCCACTAATTGATCGATTTTGGGCAGAGGAAAGCTGTCTTTGGGACAGGCTTTATTCAGGTTTATAAAATCTACGCAGATCCTCCATTTACCGTTTTTCTTCTTAACCACCACAGTGTTTGATAGCCATGTTGGATAATTGACTTCTCTGATAGCCTTGGCTTCCAAGTCTGGTTTACCTCTTCCTCCATCGCTTCGACGATAACAACGCTTGCCTTCTAGCTCGTCAGACATGTGTTTAGTCAATTGCCGACGTTTCACCAGGACATGTGACCTCGTGGTCAATGCTGCATTTCATAAGGTGTCCAGCGAACACCTCTATGTTCGCTTCTGAAAAGCTTCCAGCTTCTTTCTTTTTCTTCTTTCCCTAAGCCCGAGCCGAGAAGAAAAAGCGCTTCGTCGCCTCTCGACGAGGATTTTCTTTAGTGATTCTCACTCTTTTCGGCTCATCGCCGCCATCATCTAGGACTTCCACGCCCTCATCTTCAATCTCGCCTTTCTTTGGTTCTTGAATATTGCAGGTAGTCTTCATTGCTGCCATGGAACAATTCTTTGCCTGCAGTTGATCTCCTCTGACTTCTTCAATCCCATGTTCTGTTGGGAAGCGCAGTAGTTGGTGTAATGTTGAGGAGACTGCCCCCATTGTATGCAACCACGGCCTGCCCAGGATGATGTTGTACGGTGATGGTGTATCAATTACGAGGAACTCGGCCCTGATCTTCTTAGTGCCCACTTGCACTTCTAAGTTTGTAACGCCCAGTGGCCACGTCGGCGTTCCATTGAAGTCGACCATCGGGTCATTCGATTGCTCTATGTCGTCCGGGTAAAGGCCTAGCTCCTTGTAATATCTAACGTACATGATGTCACAAGAGCTGCCTTGATCTATTAGGATGCGTTTCACTTGACACTCCCCAATCTGGAGAGATACTACCAAGGCATCATTATGTGGATGCTGGACCATCTCTAGGTCGGCTTCGGTGAAGGTTATTATCGGTCCTTGGCACTCTTCAGGCCGATGTCTCTTTTCCCCCACTTGGTAGACATGCTGTAGATGTCTTACCCTTTGGGTTTCTCTTCTGACTTCATTCTCGTTAACCTTTGAGTGGATCACATTAACTATCCAAGGTCCTTCGCGCCGGTTATGGAGGTGGTGGGGTCATTGGAGCCTAAGGCGCCTTACTCGTTTCTTCTCTTGTTTTGGTTTCATCGACAAGGTCTCTCAGTGGCCTTTGTCTTACCAGATCTTCCAAGTGTGCCTTTAGAGCTCTGCAGCCCTGTGTTGTATGTCTGTTTTCATTGTGATAAGTACAATGTCTGTCCATGTTTCTTCCCATAAATTCTCCTGTTCCTTTTGGAGTTCTCAAATAGGGTCGGCTTCAATTTTTCCTAGGACTTTTGAATTGAATTGAATACGGTCACACGCCTGTTTAGCCCTTAACTCTATTTCTGTTTTGCTGAATCCGTTGTTACTTCGGCCTCGCTTTGGTGAGCCGTTCCCTTTTTCCTGTTTGACTTCCTTGTGGGCCGATGTATCCTCCTCGCAAGGCGCATTTCTCAATTCTTGCCATGAGCTCCTCCATGCTTTTCGGCAATGTCTTTGCCAAAGATTTCCACAAGGAATAGTCATCTCATTCATGCCGTTCTTGAAAGACACGATCACCTCCTCGGTTGCATTCAGTATTCGATTGAACACCTCGTAGTACCTTTTGCGTAGGCCCGAGGCCTTCATCCTTGCCGATTTTTAAAGCCATTAGCACGCCCACCCTTAATGGTCAGAGTTTTTGTTACTTAACCCGACCACAAACATCTCGGCCAGCCTTCCCATGTCTTCACGCCTTTGATAATTTATGGAACCAATCTGATGTAATCTCCCCAAAGGACGAGGGAACACTTTGCAGAATAGTGGCTCGTTTCCACTATATAACGCCATTGAGTTCAAAAATAGTCCAACGTGGAAGTTAGGGTCTGACTTACCATCGTAAATTTGAAACCCCAAGATGTCAATCTTTTGGTGTTTCAAATTTGTCCAGCTTCTACCGAGAACGGTGTCCTCGGCTTGACGGTGAGGTTACCTCGGCCAAAGATTCTGCTTTTCTTCTTGAGGTAGTTTCTCAAGTCTTCTTTACTCCTCCCTGAGCTCTACCGTCTTTTGACTTTAGTCTCTTTGACACACTACTCTACCGTGGTGTGCCCTTTTCGATCTTTCTCCATGGGTTGTGTCAAAGTAGAGCGCCTGCCTTTGTACATGCCGATGTTCTCTAGGTTCTGGGTCCTTCGTGTGATATGTCCTCTGGGATTTTTCTTGTCTTGGCTCTTCTCATCCGACTTCCTTGGAAGGCGGATGGGAGTGTCTTGCGCTCCTGGAGTGCTGTGGTGCTTCGGGAATTATTTTTCTTCCTCCCTTCTGAGTATTAACTACTGGAATTGGGGTGTCCTGCAACGGGTACGGTGGCTGCATGACATTGTTTTGCATCATGAAGTTGACGATCACGCAGTCCGCCAACTTTTCGCCAATTCTTTTACTTCCTCATCCCTCCGTAAGCCCCTATCCCCCCATACCTGGAGGTTATCTTCGTAGTAGTATCTGTCCTTGTCCGTCTTCTTTGAGGTGTCGCCCTCCTGGCCGACATTTTTTCCTCCATTCCCCTGGTTGCGGGTTTCTTCATTGTGGTTATCTCCTTCAACGTCAAGGTCGATAGGCCTGCCACTCCCAATGAGCGTCGCCCCCAACCTTCTCGCTTTTGTGCAAGCATCGCCATCTATTCGCCTTTCGCTCCCACAGATAGTGCCAAATTGTGTGAGTGATTTTCCGATCACACCGCCTTCTTAGTAATCCACCAATTGAGAACACAAAGTGTAATAGATGGCTCCCTACTATCCTACACAGAAAGAAAAAGCTCCGGCGGTGGTTCTTTCACCCGGGGGCACTCCGACGATCAAGTCAGTATATCTCTCAAAGATAACAAAGTATTCAACTCACTAGCTTGAGTATAAAAACATACCTTAGACCCATGGGGGTGCCTCTCTTTTATAGCCAATACAATCCTAGTCCCAATAGGAGCCCCGAATTCTAATGGACTTAGGATTATCGCTAACTGGGACTTCCAAAGGATTAGGATAAACTCTCTAAGAGTCTTATTTTTACCCAAACTGAAGTATTCTCTCAATCTAGGACTCTTGTCTATATTCAGGTTGAGTTCCCTCTTCATTCTTGGACTCTTGTCCATTATCCGTTTATCTCAGATTCCGATATCTTCGGAGATAACCTCGGCAACTCCGAGATCACCTCGGCGTAACTACCACGACACGTGACACTTCGGCTGACACGTGGCGTCACCTTGCCACGTGTTGATACTCAGCAAATATATCCCCACATAAACCTATCAATAAATATATTAATTATAAACAAGATTAGGTGAAAATAATTTTAGGATCGCTAACAAACATAATAAATATCAAAAGTATTATATATTCAAAAAATTTACTATTTACGGATCATAGGATTTATTTAACCGTTGTGTTACATGTACTAATTAGTGTACCAACATTAGTTAGACATTATTATTGACCCCACTCATTATACAAATTATAAATATAAAAAACCGTTTAAGTTATGTCACATCATTAATTGATATACTAGTTAGTATACTAATTGGTCCATATAGTATTATTCTTATTCAACAATCCCAAAGTATTATGTAATATTTATTGTTTACATTATATGGTGTTTTAAATTAATCACGTAGCAAAAAAAATTTCAGGTGAGATATACTGGCTCACCTTTATTAATTCAAAAATGCTAGATCCTCAAAATAAATCTATAAAAAAATAATATAATACTCAAGGTATGAGTCTCATGTGTTGTAATCCCATAATCCCACGTCCATATAAATACTGTATTAATTTTTTTAATTAATATATATATTTTGAATTCCTTGTTAAGTTATAAATAAATAACTCATTTAATATATATTTTGAATTTTGATTATCACATAAATAACATCATACGATACCATCTAATAATTATGTAAATAGTGGTTAGTATTTTTTTTTCCCCAAAAGATTGGGAGTAAGTGGCGAGTTTTATCATCGATTTACTTTTAAAGCATTTGCAGCCACATCTATCTATCTCTCTCTCTCTCAATAATCTTAAAATTGTGGTTTAATGATGTTGTCTCTCAATATCACACTGCATTGACATTTAATAATATTCTCACAATTTGGTGGGATTTTGTGTTTTATTATGGGCCCTGCTTAAATATGCCTTATATTATTCTTAAAAGTTGAAATTTGGGATTCACATTTTCACAATTTTTCCTGCAAAAGAAAAAAAAAAAAGAAAGAAAGATGGTGAGTGTGTATGATTTGTACTCTTTGGCAACATCAATTTTTTAACTTTTTCCTTGACTAATTTATTATTATTATTTTCCTGAAAAAGAAAAAAAGAAAAAAGAATATTTGAGAGAGATGATGAGTTTATATGATATGAACTGTTTGGCAACATCAATTTTTGCTACATTTAAAATATTTAAAATAAAAAAAAATAGTCCTAAATTTTGATATTAAAAGAAAAAGTCCGGCCAAATTTGAAAAAAAAAACTAAATTTTCTGATTTTTTTTTTCAAATTTAAAACCCGTCTAGTTTAATTAATAAAACCTAGCACAAGAAATTTTGACAAAATCACCTGACGGGCATGGGTGTGCCTGTGCACACTCACAAAAAGGCAACAAAAAATTTCTACAAAATAAAAAATTTTTGTTTTTTTTTTTTTGAAGAAATTGGAATGCTTTCATCCAAATTTTCCCAAGCATTGATCCAAAAAAAAAAAAAAAAAAAA
Organism: Camellia lanceoleosa; assembly: GCA_025200525.1. NCBI lineage: Eukaryota > Viridiplantae > Streptophyta > Magnoliopsida > Ericales > Theaceae > Camellia > Camellia lanceoleosa. The sequence continues at coordinate 22,585 of JANUSC010000639.1, read as the reverse complement.
AAGAAGAAGAAGACGAAGAAAAAATATAGGTACTTTGGCGTATGGAGAAAAATAATATGTTAGGTTTTATTTGGATAATTTATTATTTTTTAAAACTAAAACTAATTTATTGAAAAATAATAATAAATTAAAAGTAATTATCATTTTTATATAATTTTATCATTTTTTTAGAGTAAAAATAATTTTAAAATATCTTTTTAATATTTATTTTTATCAAATTAATTTCTACTTTTAAAAAAAAATTGAAAAATAATTTTAAATTTAAAACCAAATATCTTAATTAAAATTTGAAAAAGGCTAGCAACAATGAAAGGTTGTCACCAGACTTGACACATGCTTTTGTTTTGATTTTTGTTTCTACTATCGAAAGTTTGGTGGGCCTCACCAAAATTTGTATTTTGGTGACAAATTTTTTAATGAAATTAGAATGGTTGTTAAAAATTTCCAAGCTAGTCCTTTCAATTTTATTCTATTTTTTAAAATTTTCTTATGGCCAACTATCACCTTTCTTGATGTCAATGTCATTTATTTATTTTTGGATCCTTTTCAGAGATGGACCCAGGAGGATTGGTTGGGGGCGACCGCCACCTTAGTTTTGAAAAAACTTCTTAGATATATTGCAATAAAATTACAAATATTTTTAAATTATATAGATTTTCCATCTCAAATTTTTTTGCAAAAAATTTAAGAACTACCATCCTTAAATTTTGTACTTTAATTTTTTTTGATAAATACTAAAATAATAATAATAGTAATTTATTTTTAAGTATGATTACTTTTTTATTTTAAATTTAGTAATGTTAAAATAATTGAGAATTTATTTGTTAGGTAAATTATAACTTAACCCTATGTGGTTTACCCAAAAACACGGAACCACCCTATAATTTCATTTGTAACACTTAAACCTCCTATACTTCATACCAAAGTGTAATTTTGACTGACGTAATGTAAATTGTAAAAGTCTAAATTATCCTTATTTATTTCTCTAATTTTCTTCTTAATGCCATTATAAACCACCATTATAAACCACCACCAACAAACTAAATCTATTATTGATAAGTTAACATGTAGACACCGAGGAGAAGGATAAATGGTGAATCCAAGCTTTGACTTCTCTTTCTCTCTCTCTCTATATATATATATATCTTCTCTTTCACCGTGACCACCATCATCACCACCATTGCTTAGCTCATTAACCAAGAACCACCCTTTACAAAATGCTATAGATGAAGCAATGTAAAAGTGTGGATGATGAAAAGAAAGAAATAGATTTGAAGATGTTTCTTTGAAATGTGTGACGTTAGTTTTCGGACAACTTTCGATATATCGAAACCACCCATTTCGTGAAGAAGTGAAAAAATGAGGTAACGTAGGACGAAGTATAAAGCAAGGTGAGGAGCTTGGTGAAAGAACAGGATAAAACCGTTAAGAATCGCGAAAGTTATAGAGTCCGAAAGATGGGCCGAAGAAATGTTAGAAACGGGAAGAAAAAGTGGGTTTGGTTGGTATGAATCCCATCAATGCTATTTCAAAAATCTAAATGTTTACACATATTAATTATTTGATTTCATGGGTTGGGTTTGTTACTAATTTGAATTATAAGAAGAAAAGTGGGTTTGGATAATTTTTAGAGAGAGAAGTTGTGGTAGTGATTTTGAGTGGTGGTTTTGCATGGAATAAGAAATTGGTTGTGGATAATTTTAGAGAGAGAAGTTGAGTTGGTGAGTCTGAGTGGTGGTCGTGTATGGAATAAGAAGTTGGTTGTGGATAATTTTTAGAGAGAGAAGTTGTGGTGGGGGTTTTGAGTGTTTGTTTTGCATGGCATAAGAAGTTGGTTGTGGTTTTGCATGGAATATGATGGTGGTGATGTTGGTTGGTTGTGATTTTGCATGAAAGGTGATGGTGATGAGATGAGGGAAATAAAAGGTGATGGTGGTGGTTTTGCATGGAAGGTGATGGGGTTGTATATTTATATAATCAGAGAGAGAGAACTTGAGGTAAATGAAACAAACAAAAGGATATTAATGCTTGAGGTAAATGAAACTCATGCTCAAGCCAATGCTCAAATAATGTTAATGTTGAGGTAAATGAAATCCATGCTCAAACACCTAATTTCATTTGCGATAAAGATGTTAATGTTTCATAAGGGTGTTTTGGTCATTTGCCATATGTTTCGTAGGCGGAAAAAATTGTTCCACTCACCATTCATGGTCGCAGCAAAGACACGCCTGCTTAAACAAAACATTCCGTTAAAATTGCACTTTGGTATGAAGTATAGGGGTTTAAGTGTTACAAATGAAACTATAGGGGCCTCCGTGTTTTTTAGGCAAACCACAAGGGGTTAAATTATAATTTATCCTATTTGTTAATATGTTAAAATCCTTTTATCTCGATTAGGGCCCAAATTTTTAGTTGTTTGCTTATAACTAAATAAAAAATAAAAATAAAAATAATTACTCAAGAAGATACAAGTCTCAATCATATGTAGGCAAAGAATAGCCTACCTAGAGTAGTCATCATATATTCAAAATAAAGAAGCTTCTTCTTCTCTCTTATTTCACAATCATGAATCTAAGTCATCAAAACTAGTGACCCAAAACATAATCTCTCTTTCTCATGCGTCGTGAGTCTTCCGGCGTTCAAGATCATGATTTCTCTAACAGTACTCCGGTACACACACACACTCTCTCTCCATGATCTTTGTCTCTCTCTTTCTCTCTTGAAGAGTTAGGGTTTATTACTTGGAAAAAAAAGATTGCACTATGAACTTGCTAGTAATGGAACCATTTGTGTAATTCTTTTTTGGGAAAAAAAGATTCGAGCACAACTTTAGATGCCTAAGTAGATATGTACAGCAAATAGTTGCTTTTTTGAAAATTAATATGGATTTACTAGAACATATCCAATTGTATTTTGATAATATTTTGTAATTATATACGATGAATGGAAACATCTAATTATATATTTTTGTGATATTTGCGTAGAAATTGATATTGTATGTCACATGTTCATTACAATTTTTTTGATTACATATACTTTTTTTTTTCTTTTTTTTTGTTACAAGAAAATCCTCCATACCCTCCCGCAGGTCTAAGGCAGCGCCCCTTGCAGAGATCACTAGGGTGTCCTGTTAGCCGTTTCGAGCGAGGAGACTATAACTTGGGAACTTGCCCCGACCTCCCAAGACAGCTGCGCTTAAGTCAGAACTCGCACAGCGGGAGAGTATTAAACCCACACCAAGTGCTGATTAGACAACTTGAGGTCCAACCTCCTAACCAACTATGCTTCGCCCAGGAGATTGGCCCAAGGGAGAGGAGAATTGAACATGTGACCTTGGGGCTTAAATCCCAAGCCTTAACCACAATGCCACCCACCCTTGGGTTTTGATTACATATACAATCACCCATCAACATTAGAATCCTGCATCCGTCCCTAATCCTTTTCATAGTGTCCACAAGGCTAATCATCCATCACTTGATTGGTGGCAATGGAAAAGGCGCGTGATATGAACTTTGACTAAGGTTTCGTTTGGTAGGTAGAGTTTTGGTTAAATTAGTTTTAAAAAACAAAAAATTAGATTAAAAGATTAATTAGATAAATTTTCACATTCAAATTATAATCTTTTTATTTTTTCTTTCACAAAAACTAAAAAAGTCAAGTCAAATAAATTTTTAGTCGGAGTTAAAATAGCCCAAAAAATAGAAAAAAACTAACCAAAAATGCCACATGCCAACCAACAACTAAAAAGTATGTAATATGAGAAAAGAAGAAAAAAAAGGATTAATTATGATTTTTTTTTTCATTCGAATCATTAATTTAATTTAATTTTTTTTGAATAATAGTTCAAAATTCTATTTTTTCGAGTCAAAAGAACAATAACAATTTTGAAAATTATATTACTCCCATCAATCGCCTATCCGCCTATATATTTGTGTACATATCTATCTGTTTATGTGTCAATTTTTTGTCTGTCTAATCTTTCTAGTTGTCCATATTACACCACCACCAGTGGCTCACTACAAGATATAACACACTTGCCGACCAAAAAATTGGTTGCTAACAGTCTATTTTTAGTCGGCAAAAGTTTTCCGCGACTAATTTTTTTGGTCGCTACTTTGGTCGCCAATTGAAGGTCGGCAAAAGTAATTCGCGATCAAAATTTTGGTTGGTTGGGAAAAGTTGGATTTGCCGACTAAATTTTTGGTCACTAAATATGTCATTACTACAACTAATCCATTTTGTCGCTAAAACACTTTGTTCGTGAAAAGTGATATTTTCCCGACCAATATCTTAGTCGCCAATTGTCAAATTCCACGACCAAAAAGTTTGGTCACAAATTATCACATTCAATGACCAAAAATTTAGTCGCCAATTGTGACATTCCACGACCAAAAAATTTTGGTCACCAATTGCGACATTCTACGACCAAAATTTTTAGTCGCTAATTGTGACATTCTACGACCTCTTAGTTTGGTCGCCAATTATCACATTCCACGACTAAAATAATTAGTCGCCAATTGTCACATTCCACAACCAAATTGTTTGGTCGCCAATTGTCACATTCCACGACCAAACATGTTTGTCGCCAAAAGAAATGTTTGCGTAACTAAACCTTTAGTCGACAATAAACCTATTCGTGACCAAATCCTTTGGTTGCCAAAATTAATAATTTTAACGACTAATTATTTAGTTGCCAAATGTGCTTGGTGATATACCGACTACTTTATTTAGTCGGCAAAAGTATAACTTATCTTTCCCGACTAATCAATTGGTCACCAAAACTAGAAAAACAAAACCAAAATTTTGTCGCCAACATCCAACAAAATAAAGCTATAATTTATAATAATCCATCCAATTTATTCAATATAATCTGTAATTTGCAAAAATATTCAAACTAACAAATAAATTGAATCATAAATATTCAACAAAATACATATATCAACCATTTCTGAACCTGTTTAATTAAACTCCGCAACTATTATAAGTTTTTATCCACAAGTAATTCCAAACTACATATTTAATCTAGCATAAAAATTTAAAACATAACAAGTACTTAAGATTCCTGTACTTAAAATTTAGACAATGTATTAAAATTCCTGTAGAATAGTTTAATTAGGAAGAAAATAGAGTGGACTCAGAAATAGCAATGCAATGAGCAATGGATATCAACATAACTTGGCTCTGATACCAATGGAATCAGGGAAGAAGATGAAATATGCACAACATTAAAACAAATATTAAGAATACATTTAAAATTTAAAACATAACAAGTACTTATTATTATGTTTTAAAATTTTATCCATGTGCATCAATCCAAAAATATAACTAGTAGTCTACCAAATATTTTCTATACACACCTATCCAAAAATATAACTACTAGTGTATCCAAAAATATAACTACTAGTCTACCCTAATATTTTCCATATACATCTATACAAAAATATATAATCCTTCCAAAAATACAAAAAGTGCCAATTTGTCCTATACAATTTGGTTTTGTGCACAAGTTCATCCATCTATACCAAAGAAAAAGAGAAATAATGTCAGATAAAATTGGACAAATAATGAAAAATATCCATGAAAAGTTAAGGTCACATTAGCAAATTAAATGACTATCATTATCAAATTGTAAATAAAACAACAGCATTCTTACCACTTCTGTATTTCATTGTTTAGTTTTTTGAATGGACTTAAATGTAATTCAAAGAAGAACAAGTCAAAAATAATTAAATAAAACAACATTTCACAATAATATGCAATGGACTTCTCAACTAGCAAATATAAACTATACATATTGGAATATGCGAGTGTGTAACCACACTGAAGGGAAAAATTGAAGCGGAATTCAAACGGTCGATGTTTGCATTTTTTATCACATTGTTTAAAGGCAGTTACATCTAGCTAATTAATACTTAATAGAAACCAGAGATCAGGTTCCCCTCCTAATTCTGAAGACTTTGGGCCAACACTAAACAGTGTCTTTTCATTAATAATTTTTTAATTTTCTTTGGGTAAGTAATTCATTTTCGTTAACTTAAACAATATGATAAAATGTTTGTTGTGGATCACCGAGTAGAACCTTAATTAAAAATTCATTGCATCAGTTCATGTTCTTTTGGAATTTAGTCTTACAAAGTATTACAGAATTTGATTGCCCACTGTTTGGGTATGTTGGTGCACCTGCCTAAGCTACCACATTGTCCTTATTCATTTACTAGGTTACCTAAGAGCATATTGTATTTGAGATTTATGTATCTCCTTTAACTGGCCCACTGAAATTGTACAAAGATCATTGTAAACCCTACAATACCCCACGTGTTATATTTTAGTTTTGTAATGATATGGAACAAAGACTGAAAATTATTCCAACGAGTAAAAAAAAATTTCACCTTTGCTTTGAAATTAGATAAAAAAGTATGGAAAGATAAGTGGTGTTCAATTTTTGACCCCAAACGGCCTGTTTTTGCCTTTTTTTTATCACATTTTTTTGTCTAAATATCTAACTGTGCATCCAAGTATACTTCCAAATGTCATCAAAAATCAATTTGCAAAGAAAATAAAAAAGGAAAACATTAATATATTATCAATTGCAATTTAGCAAAAATGCATTTTCTACCGAAATTTGACTTTCATCTGTACTAAATCACAAAACAATAGCTAATCTAATTGGGGGCAAGCTCTTACAAGTTATATGAACAACTATGAACCTGCTAATATTGAAAACAATCAAGCAACATGATGAGTTTTATTGTCATATAGAATGGTTCAATGAAACTTGGATCTTTGCTCTACTAACTCTAGTTATCTCCACAAATTTCACTATCTACCAGTGGATGTCCCTTTGATACAACTTTACTATCTCACTCACTGTTTCTCCAACTTTGCTTAAAAAGAAATAAGAATATTGACATGGGTTGATTGTTTTTAATGGGTTTTCAATTTCACAAAATTTCCCATCGCCTTTTTGCCTTACCTTTGTGTTATTTCCCATCTCCAAACCATCCACAAACCCTGTTCAATTTTACATCAAATCGTTTCATGAACTCATAAAACATAGTAAAGAATACTTGAAAACGAAACAAACAAAGGATCGCAAAACTCAAGCCAATGCCACAACATTTTTCAAGGTCCCGCATAGTTCAACTCCTGCCACATCTTGAACCTGTTTTTCCCCCTAATAAAACACACAATTCAAAAAGTGCTTGTTTTTGTTACTGACAAAGAACCAAAACACCACTGACCTGTTTATAACCATGCAACAACTGGCAAACTTCATTGTGTAGGTCTTCGCTTTTTATTTCTCAGATAAAATAAAAAAGTACAAAAAATCATATTTTTTTTGTTTTTATTTTCAACTCAAAAATTAATTCAGGAATGCCATTTTTACATGCGAACTTGCAATAGCTTTGCACATGAAAACAAGAGAACTCGAAGCCTTTGATGGGTTTGCTCTAACCTGCAAACAATTGCACACCAAACTACAATTACATTTCTAATCTCAGTTTAATTGGAAGATGAAGAAAGTATAGACATACCATGGCATATAGACCTCGGAAGCCAAATCAATTCTTAGAAGCCAAATCATCTATATAACTTGTAAGGGTATATATGAAGTATAGTATAGTACCTCTGTTCCAGCTATATTCATTCCTGACCAGTGCCTTCCCACTAGGCCTAAACGGTCCATTTTCAGAGAATGCCCCAACCTCCAATGAAGAACAACCAGGCCCTACCACCAAAATCAAAATCAAAATTTAAAAAAATTAAAATTAAAACTAAATGCCCATAATGTGGGTGTGTATGAGGAAGTGAGAAGTTGGAGTACCTCCATTTAACCAGATAACAAGAGGTTTGGAAGCCGAATTTGATTTAGCTTCAAGAACCAGAGCTTTCTGTTTCTTGGCATCAACGGTCACATACCCGTAAATTGCGTAATCGACTTGGGGTTGGCCAGGTAGTTGATGAATTCTGTCCGATGCAGAGAGGGAAGATGAAGAAGAAGACTCTACTACTTCCATGGAAAGGGTAATTAGCTGTAATAGAGATGGAGTATGGATCTGCAATATGTGTGGATCACTCACAAATCTATGTGGATCGACTCAGATCTCGACCTACGGTTGTTAGACCTACGCCGGAACATGGCTGACGCCGCCGTATCTCGCAGCATCGGCTAGGGTTTTACGATCAGAACTGTGTGTGTGTGTGTGTATGTGTGTGTGTGTGTGTGTGTGTATGAGAGAGAGAGAGAGAGAGAGAGAGAGAGAGAGAGAGAGAGAGATGAAATAGAAGATGTAGGGAGATACAGTGGTTCTAGTGGCAAAGTAGGTGAGGAGGAAGCGCGTTGCCAGAGGGAAGGGGAGGCGGTGCTTCTGTTCTGCGTATTTTAAAAAGGAATGGGTTTAAAGAGAGAGGAGGTTTGGTTGTGAGGAGAATTTGTGTGAGAGAGTGAACAATCTGTTTTTGTTTAAACAGAGAGTAGGCGGGCGTTATTTCCCTCTAAAATTTTCACACCTTTTGCGACTAAAAATAAATTTGGTCGCCAATTAATCTTATAAATCATTTGAAATGACTTCCTCAAAATATTTTAGTTTTTTGGCGATAAAAATATTTTTTAATCGTTGAAAATAAATTTTTGACCACCAAACTTTTGGTTGCCAAAGATAAAATTTAAATTTTTGTTTTTCATTCAGCTACTAAATAATTTTAGTAGCCAAAACTAAATGTACAGCGACTAAAACATATTTTAGTTGCTAAAAATAAATTTTTGGCGACCAAATTGTTGGTTGCCAAAGATAAAATGTAATTTTTTATTTTTCATTCAGCGACTAAATAATTTTGGTAGCCAAAACTAACTGTACAGTGACTAAAACATATTTTAGTAGCTGAAAATAAATTTTTGGCAAACAAAATTTTGGTCGCCAAAGATAAAATGTAATTTTTTATTTTTCATTCGGTGACTAAATAATTTTAATAGCCAAAACTAACTATACAGCGACTAAAAAAAAATTTTGTCCCCAATTATGCCATTTTTAGCAACTAAAATATTTTTAGTCGCTAATAATGAATATACCCCGACTAAAAAGAATTAGCAGCTAAATCTTGTACTTTTCCCGACTAATATAATTTTTTGGCGCCAATTAGACAACTTTTGGCGACTAAATTTTTTTTAGTCGCCAAATTTGATTGCCAAAAGTGTGATTTCCTGTAGTGTCATGACAGAGAGACTAAACAATTAAAATAGATGTATTCCATTTACCTAGTGATTCGTGTCACGCTATGATTTATTTGATTCAACATAAGAGGAAGCCATAAGAAATATTTGGGCGCTAAAGAACAAAAATCGGTACATGAACAAAAAAAGTGATGCACAAGAACATGGTCATGCCCAGATGTGCACACACAAAATAAGAAGAACAAAATTTAAATCAGTATAAAGTAGTCTTTGCAGATATGGAAAATTTCCGTACAGCTTGTGGCATTTATGTGGTGTCTGTCACCATTTAATATGATAACAAACTGAAATAAAATAAATGCAATTTGTCAAGAAAATTATACTTGAGACAATCTTGAAAATCAAGAATCAATTGTTTTAGATGTAGAAATTTTTATAATTAAGATCCTCATCCACTAAAAATAAATATTTACGACCAAACTTGTTTTGAGGGTTGTGGTACAGAGAAGGTTAAGAGAGATCAGGAATCGAGACGAGGACTCAAATCTGATTCAGATCTCGACGATTTTTCGGATCCGGCAGAGGCACCAGTGGAAGAGAAGGAAGATGAGCCCAGCTGGTGTGGCGGGTGTTTAGGGGACAGAGAGAGAGAGAAAGAGGCACCAGCAGTGAGGTGGGGGTGAAGGACAATCTATGTGAGAGAGAGAACAATCTGATTTGTTTAAACAGAGAATAGGCGAGGACAATTGGTTTTCCTCTAAAATTTTCACACCTTTGGCGACAAAAGTAGTTTTTGGTCGGCAAATGTTAATAATTAGTGACTAAAATTTTGTTGTAGCCAAAGCTTAATTAATTCATGACTAAAATATTAGTCGCCAAAAGTATTAATTTGATGACTAACTTTTTTTTGGTTAGAAAAAATAAATATACAACGACTAATTTTTTTTTTGTCGCTGAAAATAAGTTTTTGGTGATCAAAATTTTGGTCGCCAAAGATAAAAAAATAATTTTTTATTTTCCATTTGGCGACTAAATAGTTTTAGTAGCCGAAACTCAATATACGACAACTAAAATATTTTTAGTCGCTGAAAATAAGTTTTTCGCCACCAAAATTTTGGTTGCCAAAGATAAAAAAATAATTTTTTATTTTCCATTCGGCGACTAAATAGTTTTAGTAGCCAAAACTCAATATACGGCGACTAAAATATTTTTAGTCGCTAAAAATAAATTTTTTGGCGACCCAAAGATAAAAAAATAATTTTTTATTTTTCATTTGGCGACTAAATAGTTTTAATAGCCGAAACTCAATATAAGGCGACTAAAATATTTTTAGTCGCTGAAAATAAGTTTTTGGTGACCAAAATTTTGGTCGCTAAAGATAGAAAAATAATTTTTTATTTTCCATTTGGCAACTAAATAGTTTTAGTAGTTGAAACTCAACATACGGTGACTAAAATATTTTTAGTCGCTGAAAATAAGTTTTTGGCAACCAAAATTTTGGTCACCAAAGATAAAAAAATATATATATATATATATTTTCCATTCGATGACTAAATAGTTTTTGTAGCCAAAACTCAATATACGACAACTAAAATATTTTTAGTCGCTAAAAATAAATTTTTTTGGCGACCAAAATGTTGGTCACCAAAAGATAAAAAATAATTTTTTATTTTTCATTTGGCGACTAAATAGTTTTAGTAGCCAAAACTCAGTATAAGGCGACTAAAATATTTTTAGTCGCTGAAAATAAGTTTTTGGTGACTAAAATTTTGGTCACCAAAGATAAAAAAATAATTTTTTATTTTTCATTCGGCGACTAAATAGTTTTAGCAGACAAAACTCAATATAAGGCGACTAAAATATTTTTAATCGCTAAAAATAAGTTTTTTAGCTACCAAAATTTTGGTCGCCAAAAGATAAAAAATAATTTTTTATTTTCCATTCGGCGACTACATTGTTTTAGTAGCCAAAACTCAATATACGGCGACTAAAATATTTTTTGTCGCGAAAAATAAGTTTTTGGCGACCAAACTTTTGGTCGCCAATTCCACAACCAACTTATTTTTGATCTTCCGCGACCAACTTATTTTTTGGTCGCCAAAATGTGACCTTCCATGACCAAATTTGTAGTTGGTCGCCAAAACCATACCACTTTCTGCGACCAACTCATTTTTTGGTCGCCAAAAATAATGATCATTCGCGACCAATTAATATTTGGTCACCAAAAGGTAACTTTTAGCTACCAACTTTTATATTGGTCGCGGAAAGTGATCGCTAAAAGTGCAGATTCTTGTAGTGGCTACTTCTGGCAACGTTCTGGCAACAATGGGATAAAAATAAGAGGAAGGAGGGGAAATTCCTTCTAAATAATAATTTTTTTTCCTTACAAAATATTTACATTAATCATGTTTTTGTCATCAAAACAAAAATAATTTTTGTACCTAATGTCATACACACTCACAAAAATATTTTCACCAATTTTTTCTTTTTTATTTGGGTGAAAAAAATTAAAGTTATATTTTTTATTATTGTGTTTGAATATGTATGAAAATAAAGTATGTGAGAGGAGATCGAGTGAGATTTAATTATTTATGTGTATATTTTAATGTGCAATTTCAATATTATAAAAAAATTTATAACCAATCAGTTTATTACAAAATCTTACAATTTTTTTATGTAGAAATGAAATAAAGTTTAACAATTTCCTAAACAAATTAACCCTTTGTTTGGAAATTTGGTTGACTTTTTGGTTATTTTAACTTGAGCTAAAAAAATCTCATTTGGGATGGATTTTTTTAATTTTTTATTTTGTGAGAGAAAATTGAAATGATTATCGCTTGGATATGACATTTTATCTTATTGACTTTTTTAATTTGTTTTGTCATTTTGTGACTATTTTAACCGCAATCTATGATGCCAAAAGCCTAAGAGACTAAAACTACTAATCCCAAATTTAAGACTAATATATTCAAATTGAGGACTCTAAAATGATAAAATTAATTTATTTTTGTTTTAAAACAGTGAAATTTCACTATAGTTGCACAATAATATCTTATTTTACACTAAAAATTCTAAAATTGAGTATCAAATACAAAAATTAGGTCTATAGGTCCAAATTTGTCACTAAAAAATTTAAATTGATGCATCCAAAATGATAAACTTTAAGTGAAATATCATCTACTGTTACTAAAATTTCACGGTTATAATAAAATTTTCTCGTAATGATTGTCTTTGTAAAATTACATTATTAATTTTCATTGCCATAGTGAAATTTCATTGTGACGTTGAAAAATTACTATACGAAAGTCAATCATATTATTCAAAATAAGAAAAAATTTACTCAAGATTTTTTTAATACCAAAATGAAATTATCACGTTATCTTCATTTTTATCCACCCACTACCAAATTTCTCTCTCTCTATATCACTACAATATTCTCCAACCCTCATCAACAACACACCAAATACTCATAAACAATAATGATGCTTGTTCTGATCGAGAGTGGTGGTGTGATAGTTTAGCAAAGTAGCAAGACTAGTTGAGAGAAAATAAGAAATGAGAAATGTGAGATGGAAAAAAAAAATGTTATTCATAAAAGGTTAATTTAAGTATTTCTAAAAAAACATTTATTACTTGTGTCATATACTCTATTAGTTTAACTTAACACTTAATTAACAGAGAAGGTCATTCGTTATGTGATTGAAAATCTCAAAAGATGAGATATAGACTCTATTTGGATGTGTTTTCAAATTACATTTCTACCCTATCACTCCCGCTTCACGTTTGGATACAACTTTCAAAATAGAATTCCACCATATCATTCAAACTACAATTTGAAAACCTGTTTGGCAACTTTGTTCTTCATTTCTCCACTTTCAACGTCTTCAGCCTTCTTCCTCTTCCTTTTTGAAAAGCTTCTATGTTCATCGTCTCTAAAAAGGTTCGTGAACTGATCTACTCATCTTTCTTTATTTCAAAGATCAGGACTGAAGATTCATCACGGGTAGTGTTCATAGAGAACTCAGACCATTTTATAAATCATGTCTGTGAACTCGCTCTCTATTCATACCATCTTCCACAAATCAAGTGAGTTACAATTTGTGCGTCATAGAAGATTCATTCTATGGGCAACCAAACAACGACAACATTGATGTCAAATAAATCGCAAATTTATTTCACATATTTTCTTACAGGTCACTGATTTGAAAAAATCATCCTTAATTTTATTCCCAATTTTTTTTTTTTTTCTCTCAGGTCAAATTTATCAAACCTATTGTTGAATTAGATGACTACCAAAGAGTCGCACATTCGCCATCAGACCACTCTATCACCGGTGATAACTATTCAACTCCTACTAATCTGGTACGTATATCCTTCAATTATCTGTTATGTGCAAATGAGTTTTAAAATGATTTCTGAGAAGTCCAAACGAGTATAGAGACGCTTCGACCGTCTAAACTCTTTGAATGGTTAAAGCTAAGCTACCGTCCTCAAGTTATCCAACCGGTTGTCCCCGGTCATCCGCCACGATCGGTTGGTCAACCTCCCCGCTCATTCTCTTATTCTTCTTCGCTTTTTCTTCTTTTTCTTCTTCTTCTTCTGCTTATTTCTTCTTCTCTTCATCTACTCTTCTACTTATTTCTTCTTGTGGCCTTCTTCTTCTGCCTATTTGTGGTTATTTTTTTACTGTGTAAACTTGCTTCACAAACTTTTACGCATAATGTTATGTGATTTTTATTTTGTCTCTATTTTGGCCTTCAAATCATCGCTTTCCTAGCTCAAATAAAGATTGATGTTATGTGTTTTTATTTTCTCTGTTGCCCTTCAAATCATCTGCTTCTCCTAACATTATTTAACAAGTTGAAGTAAACATTAATGTTATGTGGTTTTATTTTTTTATCTGTGTTGCCCTTCAAACCATCTGTTTTTCATAACATTATTTATCAAGTTCAAATAAATATTAATTTTGGTTTTTACATAAATAATTGTAATTGGTTTTTGCTCAGTTATTTTTTTATATCCACTCCAGAGTAGTTTGCTCTGTTATTCTTTTATATCCACTAAAGAGTAGTTTAAATATAAATTGTATGTTTATAGATAGATGGAAACAATTCCGATGACAATCAAGATACAAAAATGTGGACTCCCAAAATTGAAATGAAATTAATAAACATGTTGAGAGAAGAAGTTAAAAAAAATCAAACAACGGGCCGTACTACTGTGTGGACAATTAGGCATTGGAATCATTTTGCAAATTAGTTGCACAATCTGTATGGATTTCGGTATACAGCAAAGCAGGTGCGACAAAAATATCAGCGATTGAAAGCTGATTATCAAACGTTTAAGCGACTACAAGCACAGACTGGTCTAGGATGGGATCCCATTGTAGGCACTGTTGTTGCACTCGATGAATTTTGAAATAAGGTTTTTCATTAACCTGTACCATTTTCATTTTTTTTTTTAACATTTCATCACACATACAGTATGCTTAATTCAATATTTTCAATTGTTGTAGGCTACCAGAAATGTAAAGAAGTTTAGGACAAAAGGATTTGATTATTTCTAAGAAATGACGGAAATTGTTGAAAATTGTTGTGCCACAGGGGCCTTGATGAATAAGATGAAATGCTAAATAAATTTTGGAACCTTAAAGTTGGTGGGAGTAATGCTGCTGAAGCCATTCCTGTTAACTTATTCGATGATGAGTACATGGATCCAGCAAAAGGCAAAAGTCACAAGAGGGGCCCTACAAGCAGCCAGACTGACAGTGGTCGTTTGAAAAAGTCACGGTCAAGTGGTTCGATGATGTGTGCACAGCTTTCACATCCTACGTACAAGCGTAGACACCTAATTTTTGACCCACCATAAGACTCAGACGTCACTAATTGAGCACTTGGTGATTTTTCATATTATGCTCGTTCTAAAGTTTGTAGTCTCTCGCGAGCCTTGTCTCCGGGACTCTTTGTGCTTTGCCTCGGTTTGAACCGGGTCCCGCTTCTCTCCGTTTTCTCTTCGAAGGGAGGGAGAGGTCTCAGAGACCATCTCTCAAGGGCTATAGGCTACGCTTTTGTGGTAGTAGGCCATTTTTCCCGCTTGAAGTCTTGTTTGGTTTTTGAGCCGCTTACTGTGTGGCTCTGCTTCAGACCGCTTAACTACCTCCGGTTGCTCCGATTTTTTGCACACACCTTGTTTCCTCCATTTTGAGGGACACTGTGGCTCGAGAGACCAACTTCGTGGTCAAACGCCACCTTCGGTGCTTAATAGTTAGTTTTTGGGGCCTCGAGTCGCGCGTTTTGGCCCCCGAACCTTCGTTTTGCATCGGTTTGGGTTCATTTTTGGCGGAGACCTTATTTTCATTGTTAGGAAGGTTATAGGAAGGTGGGAGGCTAGCAATTGTTCTGAAGACCAGCTTTATTCCTTCATCGCTCTTCATCGCCGGTTTTTTTCACTAAAAAACTGATTTTACCCATTCCCGGGCCACTTTTTCTGACTTTCCACCACACCATTGTGTTGTACACACCTGAGAGGCCACCAATATGGGTAGGCCGGCCAGCAATTGTCCTTGACCCTTTTGAACCCCTCTAAAAAGCTAGTTTTTCTCTCTCCTGGTTCACATTTTCTGAGTTTTGATCATATAATTGTGTTGCACTCACCTGGGAGGCCACCTTCTTGGGGTGGCCGGCCAACAATTTTGCTTGAACCTTTTGCACCTAGTCGACCAGCCACCTGAACCTCTTGAACCTGGCCAGCCAAACTTCTCTCTCCTAGTGCATTCCAAATTGCCAATTTTTTTGCACACACCGCAGGGTTTCTTTTGGGGGGGAAATTTGAATTGGTTTTTCCCCCCTTTTTCCTTGGCCTCTCTCCTCTCTAAAACCAAAACTTGAGCTTTATTTCTAGAGGTTAGAAAACCAGCTAAGGCACTATTATACATACAACCATATATCTATACTCCAAGCCTCAAAAACACCCTTGTTCTTGCATATTTACCCTACACCTCATAGCCTACCACCTCCATCCTCCATTCCAACACCTTGGGGATAATTTTCAGAGGTTAGGAGCTCATCTTCTTGGACCAAAAGTCATTGCATTGTGCCGTACAAGGGTAAGTCCTATTTTCTCCTTTTTTAGCCTTATTTTGCTTCATCTCTTAGCCCTTTTGCTTACATTTTTGGGCTCCGACCCAAACTGAAAATAGTCTTATTTGAGCCCCTCTTCAACTTTGTTGAAGGGCTCTTTACTGTTTGAGGCCATCTACTATCCTCTCCTTTATCTCTCTTTTAGGGCTATTTTTGCATCATATTTTAGCCTTACTTGTGAGCATATTCGAGATTTTCCATAAACTAAAAATAGTCTTATTTTGAGCCTCTCTTCAACTTTGTTGAGGGCTCTTGCTGTTTGAGGCCTTTTTCATCCTGCTTGTCCAATCTCTTTAGGGTGTTTTTGCATGATACATTAGCCTTATTTATGAGCCTTTTGGACCTCAACCTAAACTGAAAAAGTCTTTTTGACATCATCTTCATGTTTGATTACGGTCTATTCTCTGTTTGGGGTCATCTTCCCCTATGCATGCTTCATCTCTTCATGAATAGGGCTATGCATTAGAACACTTGCATTGGTGGTTTGATTTTAGCCACCGAAATCCAGTGGATTTGCAGTGGCTTAGGTGTGTTCTTGAAGGCCAAAATCAGAGGGGGTGACCCCCTCTCCTTTCTTGTTTGGTGGCCTTTGGGCCTTCCAAAGGACCCTTTTGCATGCATCAAAGTCATGTTTCAGCCTCATTCTGAGTTTTGGGGTCTTCCTTGGCTCTATCCAAGGCTCTTGGCCAGATTTTATGTCTACAATGCATGTGTAGAGCAATCCCATCCAAGGCATTTCAAAGGGCCTTTCTTTGCATGATTCCTAGACCTATTTCAGGCCAATTTGGTGAGTTTTAGGGCTATCGAGTTCATTTCTAGAGGTATTTTGCTATGCTTCATGTCTATCTTGTATGTGCTTAATAACTCCTTGCATGGCCCTCCAAAGGAGCTCATCATTTTGCACATGTTGGCTGCATTTCAGGGTTATTTGGGCATATTTTCACATATTTTGTTCAATGATTTTTCTGGTTTGATGAGATCTCACATGCTTCACATACATGCCATGTAAACCATGTGTGCTAGTCAAAGTTGCATGCTATTTTAGTCCATCATGCTAGCATCTTTTGGTCATGCTTTGTACTAGAAATGTTCATGTTTTGGGACTTCCTTGGCTCTGTCTTTGTGCTTCATAGTCAAATAATGCATGCTTTGTATAGCTATAAGTCAATATATGTGCCTAGTTTTGAGTTTCGAGACCATTCCATGCATTGTATGACATATGTCTATGATTCGGGATCATTTTGCATCATGATTCAGTGCTGGAATTTGCATGTTTGAATGCCATGTTTCATGCCTTGCCATGCCTTGTTAGAGTGGCATTTGGTGCCTTAGATTCGTTTCAATTTATGCATATATGCACTCATTTCGATAGTCTCATTTTCATCTTATGGCCAATCGATGTAAGTGTGGCTCAGGTCCACTCATGTTGGTGTATGTCCATCATGCATTGCGATGCCATTTCATTTCATAGCATTGTGTATGCTAGGTTGTATGTTAGAGCATTGTGTATGCCTTGCTATATCGTGCATTGTGTATGCCATCTCATAGCATTGTGTATGCTAGGTTGCATGTTAGGATTGCATTCATGCATGTCATACATATTGCATTGTGCTTGGGAGTTAGTTCAGCACGGAAACGAGGAACGCTTGCACTCCAAGTGACTTGAACGTGTCTCAATTTTGGCCACCGACACTCCAGACACCCATGATGGAGTCTCGGTCTCGTTGTGTTTTCATGTGCATTCATTTCATATTGAGTCGCAATTCGACTCGCCATCATGCATCGAGATGCGATTGGTGGCACGAGGATCGAGGACTACACTCCCAAGAGTAGTCACATACATATGTGAAAATACATTGCCATGCCTTTCTTGCCCTCTGCTCATAAATCAAACCGGCAGTCTTTTGGAGCTTCGCGCAATATTCCGGGTTTAATTGTAAACAGAGGCTAATTGGTGCATCGCAATGGATTTCCGCGCAAGGCAACTCAAGCATGCATCATTCATCATTTGGAACAGAGCTGAGGCGGTCCATGGGCTTGCACTGCCAATTTACTATTTTCCTAGTTCATTTGTTAATTGATTAGGGTTTTGTACTTATTCGGACTGTAATTATTCATTTGGAATCATATTATTCGACCTCCGAAGCAAGGCACAACTGAATAAGTGTGCGTCGTGTGATGTATGCCTTCCAACCCCACGCCTTTCTCCCTTTATTTACCAAATTATGATGGTTAGATTAGGCATGTTTTATTTAGCATACAAGATGATAGCATGTTTACATTCATTCATCTTTTGCATGCACCTGCCTCGGCAGATCATAACTCAATGCATTGTATTTCGATTCCAAGTTGAATACTTGTTAGTCAGTAGCATCCCATATGCCATGTTTAGAATAGCTGTGCCTATCTTAGTTGCATTTTGCATGTGTTCCATTAGGCATTTCAGATATTTAGGATCATGCATGGATTTCTAACATAGTTTTTGTTTTGGCTTGAAGTACTTAAGAAGTTTTTATGCTTTAGCATCCTTACATGTGTGTGAGTGATCGCCATGATAGCATGCTTACCATGAGGCTATTTGCTTATGTGATATAACCTCAATGCCTGGGTGAAGGTTGGGTTATTTGGATTGGAACAATGCATTGATGTGAGTTTTAAGCCCACTAGATAGTGGCAAAATCATCTTTTAAGCCCATCCGAGGGTGGCAAAATTTGCATTTTAAGCCTACTTGAGTAGCAAACCATCTTTCAAAAACAAACATGAAATGTTTTGTTCCAATTCAAAGTACCTAGTCTATTCTTGTATATCAGGCGCCACGTAGTAAATCTAGGCTAATAACCTAATAAAACGTGTAATGTTTTCAAAACTAGATATCATGGTTAGTAAAGGCCTATCTTGATCGGGCGAAGCGGTGTTCACGGTGACCTTCCCAATCGTATTCCAAGTTCTCGAGCCGAGGCAACTTTGGTGATGACGGACACGTGGCCTTAGGCAAATGAGTTAGAGTTTCCTAAATTTCTCCAAAATAAAATATTTAGGTAGCGACTCAGGTTCCGCAAAGTAACCATGTTTGCAC
This sequence comes from Camellia lanceoleosa, assembly GCA_025200525.1. NCBI lineage: Eukaryota > Viridiplantae > Streptophyta > Magnoliopsida > Ericales > Theaceae > Camellia > Camellia lanceoleosa. Next base: position 3,197 of record JANUSC010000639.1, on the reverse strand, counting down.
TTCTTTTCTAAAGATCTGCTTTTCTCAAACGATGCATCGAATTTGGACTTTTTGGTTGGGATTTAACTGTGACAATTTAAGTCCGAATCAGAGTGAGCCCAAAATGAATGGAACAGGACTCATCCTCCGGGCATTCGGGGACATCTACAACAAAGAAAATAGAACATTCACGCACGATCAAATGACACAGAGGTCGGGAGTGCAAGTGGTGATGAGTATTCCTTGATGCATGTCAAAATGCATTGCTAGAGCTTGGGGACATACCACCGGGTAAAGATGTTAGGCACCGACACTATTTAAAGACAAGGAATGGCAAAGGTTTTTAGCGCTCCTACCCATATCGCGCCCAAATTATGATTCTCACTTTGCAGTGAAGTAAGAAGTTCTGTTTTGATTGAGTTAGCGATTCTTCTTGTCATTCTGCAAAATGATTTGATGATTCCTGATTTATTTTTTATCATTTTTTTTCATCTCATAAGATGCTCTTTCTTTTCCATCTTCGTATGTTTAATTTTATTGAACTTTTAAGTAGTTTCTGTTTTACATCAATATGTTGTGTTATTACAAGATGACTACATATTAAACAACTTTTCTTCTCGTATATATTTTAGTGGATGCTGGTACATGACTAAGGCTAACTATTCATGTAGCCACTTTTTATTTCAGTTTCACCAATAATGGTAAGCGTTAGCATGCTGTCAAACATTATTTTATAATTATGCTTTTACTGTGATATAGACAAAATAATATGTCATCCGACACAGAAAACAATGCAATGGAGATCTCATTAGAGGAGGATGAGGTTATTGAAGATTTTATGGATTTTTTGATGATTGCTTTCATGCATGACCATATCAACGCATCAAGTAGTCGTCGACCGCAGCGAACTTGTCCATTCAAAGGTAATGATTGCATCTTCAGCTTATTAAATGGCCATCTAGAAACAATGATAGATATTATGCGAATGGATGCATAAACATTCATTTTATTGAAAGACACCTTACTCCAAAATGGCTTTATTGATACTGAACATATGCATATCAGTGTCGAGGAATCGCTTGGAATTTTTTTATATACTTTTGCACAAAATGATAGCCATCGACTACTAACAGATAGATTTCAACACTCCACGGAAACAATTTGTCAGCACATTAAAATTGTTATGCAGGCATTGTGCAAGCTTGCATCAACAGTTATCAAACCACGTAACCAAGACGAAATACCGACAAAAATTTTAAATGACAGGAGGTTTTTTTCCTTGTTCAAGGTATGAATTTAATGATTGTCCTGTAAGTTTTTAATAACAATAAGAAACAATATATATATATATATATTTTTTCTCCTGTTATAAAAGCAATATCCAAGTTTGTTTTGCTTTTAATGTCAAACAAATATCTTTCAATTAGGATTGTGTGCATATCGATGGCACATTGGTAGATGCATGGGTCCCTACTTCAAGACAAAATACATTCCATGTCGCAAATCTACTAGATCGCAAAAATGTGCTCACAACTTGCACTTCGACATGTCAGTTCACATTTATTAATTTCGGATGGGAAGGTAGCGCCATGACAATGTTATTTTAGTTGACTCTATTACAAGAGCTGATTCATTAGCTCCCCACACCCACCCAATGGTGAGTGTCACGAAATAACATACGATACACTTTTTGAAATTATTTTTTTGTACATCCGCTTTTGATGTATCAAAGTGCATTCATTATTTACATGTAGGCAAGTATTATTTAGTGGATGCCGGTTTCACGAATATGCTCGATTTCTTGCCCCATTTCATTCCTAACGCTATCACTTGCAAGAGTTTCATGGCCGCCATCATTCAGACCTAAGGAATTGTTTAACCATCGACATTCGTCATACGCAATGTCATAGAAAGAACATTTGGTGTTACAAGAAGCGATTCCCAATATTGCGTCCATGCCAAATTACAAGTCTACGTGACAAGGCCCTCTCATGATTGCATGTTGTGTAATCGCACAATTGATCCGCTTTACATGCAGATATGGACCCATTCTTCATGGAAGCCGATAATGAAATGGTGATGTAAGTAGAAGCAGATGGGTTTATTGGAGACCAAGTCGACTATGTTGACATGTCACAACATGGGTTGACGCACTAATCTAACTTTAGGGATGCAATTGTTAACGCTATGTGGCAAAATCATGTTGGCCATAGGTGGATTTGTGATGTGAACAAGGCAAGTGAATATCGTAGTGACTAATGGTTTTAAATTTATAATTATTTTACTAGTTCCAATCATTATGACACCTTTATTACATAACTTCGCCCACTTTACGTAACTATGAATTTAAAGACTTTTTTTCTATTTTTGTAGAATAACTAACAATAAGGACAACGATTGGGCTAAATGGCAATTAAAGGAAAGAGAACACAAAGATCATCACATGGTCAATCAACAAAATGTTATTACGGAATGAAGACACTTAAATATGTTGTTGATGCAATGTATAATATGCAGGGTCAAACACTTTATTGAATTTGATGGTTGAATGATGCATGCAAACATTGTAGTTTATTATATTCATTCACTTTATGATGTTCATTAACTTTTTATTAAAAAGAAAATATTGGCCATGAATAGATTTGTTATTAATTTTAATTTTTTATTACTTTGTAGGCTTACATTTTTTATTAATTTATTTTTTTCATTTTCTTGAAATTTTGGCTTTTAGTAATTTTAATTTCTTTTTATTAATTTTTTTTGTTCATGTTATTAACATAATGGTTTTGTTATTAATTTTATAACAAACAAGTTTTTTATTTTTTTTCCTTTTATTAAAGAAAATGTATAATTATTAATTTTAAATTTGTTTAATTCATTTTGTTTAATTTTTTTTCTTAGTTTGTTTTTGCCATTTTATTAAAATAATGGTTTTGTTATGGATTTCAATTTTTGTTTTAATTTGTAGACTATATTTTTTTTTATTAATTTATTATTTTCATTTTAAAACAATTTTAAGGCTTTTGTTATTAATTTTAATCTCTTTATTATTTTTTTTTTTGTTCATGTTATTAACATAATCGCTTTTGTTATTAATTTTTATACCAAACAAGTGTTTATTATTTTTTTCTCCTTTATTAAAGAAAATGTATAATTATTAACTTTTAAATTTGTTTAATTCATTTGCTTAATTTTTATTCTTAATTTGATTTTTTTTC
>JANUSC010000638.1:0-63632 GCA_025200525.1 Camellia lanceoleosa | reverse complement strand
AATTAGGTGTTATGTTTATAACATGCTTAGAGTCTATGTTTATCGTATATACGTCAAATATTCTGGTATTAATATACAATATTGGGTCATGAATCAAGTGTTTGGTATATGGCTATTATATTTATATATTGTGTATTGATTCGAAATTATCAGGGATGTATATAATGTAATATTGATTCATAAATATCAAATATACTTTATAAAGAAATACTCTCCTCCTACCTTCAACTGCGTTTTGCAACCAGTTATCTTGTTTCATGCCCTATAGTGTTTAGTAGTCTGCTTGACGTGTGTGTGACAGAAAGTATTATTACAAAATTTTGACAAAATTTATCTTGGAGCTCTCGGCTGTGGCAGCAGGTCTTTTGGCCTATCCATGATTGGTCTTAGTGTCTCGCCACTTTCCAAGTAATTTAGCAAATTAGAAATTTGGAATTAATAATAGGCGCGTAACCAGATATCAGAGCATACATGCTCATTCTAACCCATAACAAAGAATGAGAACAAAAAATAAATTTTCTCTAAATGAAAACTGAATTTTAAAAGCGTTTTTACTAAAATTTGGTTTTACTAAAGCTGGTTTTGATTACATTCTCCTTCTAACTAAAACAAAAGAAAAAAAAGAATAAATATATATGTATGTTTTTTAGAAAATGAAAAGCGGCTTTAAATAAGCCAAAAATAATTTCTAAAATCAAACAACCTAACTCAAAAACAAAGACAAAGAAATAAAATATATATGTATGTTTTTCAATGAAAAGCAGACTTTACGTGGCTAAAATAATTTTCTAAATAAAACCTTCTAACCCAGAAATAAGAGACAAAAAATAAATATATATGTATGTTTTTAAATAAAAGCTGATTTTATAAAGCCAAAATAATTTTCTAAAATAGCATTCTGTTAAAGCAAAGACAAAAGAAAAAAAAAAGGTACATGAAAGCTTGATTTTGGCTGAAGCCAAAAATTTTTTTTTTTAATTACAATATCTGCTTTTAAACAAAACAAAGCACAAAACAGCCGAAACAAAAAAAAATTTTACATAAAACAACCCGGTAAAAGCCAGAAAAAAAAAAGATTGAATTACATTTTATAGAAAATCGAAAACAAAGACAAAAAAGAAAAATATAAAAATTTAGACAGCAATGACAAGCGATAAAACAAAATAAAATGAACATGAGTTGGCTTAACAATGCCTCCTAAATGAATATGATTTTAAAATTATATATACTGAAAAATAATTATATAAAATTAATATATATATAACAAAGAGGTTTTTTCATATTATATAGGAATTATGAATTACACATTCTAAATCGAAAACAAAAACAAAAGAAAAAAAAATATATTTTAACATGACAATAACTTTAGTAAAAGCCAATTTCAATTTTTATGAAGAGTGTAAGCATATGTAGCCCGTTTATGTTTTTGCTTTTTGTTTTATATTATAAATAAGCGTTTATTTTTCTGAAAAAATTACTCACTATTAAAAACTGCTATTAGAATAGCATTTTCTTGCTTCCAAAAATTATACATTAAAAAACGCGCTATTAGGGATAAGCGTTTTTCTTCAAAAATTTTTTCTTAAAATCGCTATTAGCAATAGCGTTTTCTGCAGGAAAATAGTTTTGTGTTAAAAGCATTCTCCAACATTTTCTTCTGAAATAAATTAGCTATAAGCACTATTTGTAATAGAATTCTTAATCAAAATCGCTATTTGTAATAGCGATTTTCTGTTCATCTAATTTTGCGCTCCTAACAAAAAAGCGAATCGAAATGGCGCTTAACTTAGTTTGGAATTCGCCGAAGTTGGCCTAGTTTGGAAAATACAATGCAAAAAAGGCTTATTTTGGGAAAAGCCTCTAGTTTTTCCAACATACTATTGATGGTGGGCTTGCCAATAATATTACATGTTTCGAAAAATAAAATGGGAAATCATAAAATTCTTAAAATTATTGGTCAGATCAGAGCAAAGAGCTAAGAAATCAATACTCTCAAAAAAAATATATATATATATATATATATTAGTTACAAATACAAGCATTACATTAAATTGGACATTTAAAATCCAACAAGAACTAGAAAGCAAACAATCACCAAGTCTAACAACCACTATAAGAAATAGCTCAAACTTACAAATATCACAATGGGAGAGAAATAAACACTATAAGAAATATCAAACTCATCTCCATAAGAAATGAACCGACAATCTCACACCACAAGATCACTAGGCCAAAGCCCCTAGTTAATACTGCCAAAATCGCGACATCACATAAAACATAAGATACTAAGAAAACTCGTCAAATTAAAGATAGAAATCAAATTATGCCCTTCATCAGTGGCTTTTTTTATATTATACGGCCGAAATTGCTCTGAGCAGACAAAAGATGTTTTGAAATTCAAGCCTTCCAAATCCTACCATGAATGCAAAAATATATGTCAGAATATGTAACAAAAACTTGGTAAAAGGAATCATGGAAAGAAATAAAGGAATGTGTATCTACAAATAACTAGTAGAACAGAGTGATTTGAAGTTGGCCCTTACAAATTGAGGCCTATGACTCACGTCGATACAACTTTGACATAGACAAGAAGTGTTGGGATTTTTACATCCCACTCCACGAATGTGAATGGAAGCATATCTCCACACACCACACACCGTAGAGAAAAATGCACACAGATATTTAAATGATTCTGCACATGTTGTGTACCGCAAGAGATAATTTCCCAAAGTTGCTATTTATCAACCAACCAATGAATTCTAGTCTCACTCAATTGTTAAAAGACAAATCCCATTCCGGATTCCACAACCTAATCCAAATACATATAGAAAAAAGCAATAATTGTACAGTCCCACATGATACAAGGTGCGCACACAAACAAAGTTCAAACTATGATAACTAGTTAAAGAATGAGGTGTAGTTTGCAATAAATAATGACATGGGTGAAATCCCTACCCAAATCTATGATCCCAACACAACCTGAAAAGAAGTTAAATTATATGTCATAATCAATTTATCAACCTCAACTCCTACTACTTCTATTGCACTTTGTATCACTTCTATTGTCAATTTGATCTACATATATGATGATAACTTGCAAAATTGGATTTACCTCATCAACCATGAAAACGACCCAAAACATTTTTTGCTTTCTTCTTTATCACTGGAGTAGAATTACTCAGCCCTCTAACCAAAGTAACAGGAAAAGTCTGAACCTTTTGTTGACAATTACCACAGTTGTCACCATCAGCTACACATGTTTCATGGATGAGAGCGTCACTACATTTACATTTTGTCTTGAGTATATTTTCTTCTTCTCTCAAAATGGCAAAACAAACTTTGCAAACTGCCTTTTCTTCAATAATCTTCTCATCAGCTTCCATTGGAGCTAGACCATTGTGTTCAAATTTGCAAAAAAGGACTTAAAAGTTATATGAAAAGTAAAACTGAAACTGATATATACCAATTACAAGAACATCAAATATAAATGTAAGGTCAATAATTTATCCAAGCAATCTAATTATGGTTTATTCACAATCCTATACATAGCAGGTGTCCCCAAAAAAATACAATTAGTACTAAGAGAATGTAAATGGTTTAAACTTTAAGGAGCAAAATGAGTACGGAATTGAAATATTAGATAATATGTGTATATCACGTACCTGTAGGATTTCCTAAAGGTTTTGGTCTTACAAGAACAATGTTTTGGCCAGGCTCAACCTAAAAAAATAATAAAGGAAAAGTACAAATTTAGATTCATTTCTTCTATCATTTACACTTCAATTTGCTTCTATGGTAGTTTTTATCAAGCATGCATAGTGCCTTCTCTCTTTTTCTTTTTATTTATTTATTTTTTTTCAAGCGTTCACAACGTTGATTGTCACAAGTTTAAATGCAACCAATCAGTTTACTTTCATGGAAAATGTTATTCATACATAAAATTCATATAAAAAACACAACACCATTTTGGTAAAGTGAATGGTTTATATTGAGCCACGTCATTACATATAAAACTTTCGTAAGAATTTTTTGGTTGTATATTATTACTCTACTTTCATTTTTATTTTTCTTGAAAAATGTTGCATGTACATGTTTATTTTCGTCATCCTCATCAACATTAAATGAATAGAACAGTAATATTTTATCTTGACTTAAATGTGTAAAGGATGTGTTACAATTAAAATGGAAGGACTAAAATAAAATTTCAATAAAATAATAAGATATTAAATGTAATTAACCCATGTGAATAATATTAAAAGAAAAGGTAAATTACACTTTTCACCTTTATAATTTGACTTAAATTTCATTTTGATCCCTATTATTTCATTGTGAACAATTTAATCTCTACACTTTAAGTTTCGTTTCAATTTAATCAATCCGCCCAAATTTCTATTATATCTTTCTATGTGTACACCTTACAGTTACGAGATTGACAAGTGTTTTAAAATAATTAATTTTAATCTTCAATTTAAATGAAATGACCAAACTGAAACTTGACTTAAAAAATAAAGACCAAATTATTTAATTTGAAATAATAAAAATTAAAGTAAATTTTGGAAGTTAAAATTATAGTTTACCTTAATATATATCTATATATATAAGAATCACTTTCTTGCTTGTGGGTTGTTTTTTTTATTCATATTTTGCCGTTAGTTTGTTTTGAAATTTGTTATTTTTCCCTTTACCTTGGTGAAACAATTTGGATAGTCGCCTTTTGGAAATTAATCACTTTTCTGCTTGTGGCTTGTTTTTTTTTCTCCAATTTTGCCTTAGCTTGTTTTGAAATTTGTTATTTTGCCCTTTAGCTTGGTGAAACAAATTTTTTTATTTTTATTTATTTTTTATTTTATTTTTTACATGTTAGGAATTTTTTTTTAAACATTAATGTTTAATTTTTTGTATTTTTTGTTAAGTAAAAATCATTATTTTATTTATTTTATTTTTTCTGAATTTTTTTAATTTTAATTTTATTTTTTTAAATTTTTTTACATGTTAGGGTATTTTTTTTTAAAACATTAATGTTTAATGTTTTTATATTTTTATATTTGTTTTATTATTTTATATTATTTTATATAAAAATAATTTAACAATCCATACACTAACAACTATCATCAAAACAAATACAATTTTACTTAATTCCCTCACTAACAATCCCCTCACTATTAATTCCTTACTGTCAATCCCTTTCATTCTACCTCTGAAAACAAACAATCCATTAAGGTTTTAAAAACTGACCATGAGTTGTTTTTTACCACTTGCTTCTATTGTTGCCCCTGTCGCATGGTTTATTTTGTCTTTCTCTTGTTGTCTTTATCTTGATTATTTGTTTTATTGCATCTTTCATTTGTTACCCCCTATATTGTAATTTTTTGGTTTATATAACATGCTAATTTAATAATTTTTTAACTATTTAATTAAAATATGAGCTAAAAAAACTAGTATGTTTGGGATGACTTTTTGACTTTTTACGAAAAGATGTGCAAAAAGTAGAGAGAAAAGAGAATCTTTGACTTTTTGGTATGAGTTGTTGACTTTTTGGTTAATTTTAATAATTTTTTGACTTTTTGACTAAAATGGAGGGCTTCCAAATAAGATAGAATAATATATTAGTGTTTATTTGGAAAAATAATTTTAGATGGATGGTAAACTTTATTACCTTTGATAAATAATGTTATAAACTCTTCTATGAGTATGTAATAACGGTGAATAAATAACGGTGAATATTATACTATTTTAATAATAATCTCAAATAATCTATGCTAATAAGAGGCACTTGATGTTCATGGGTTTTTTCAGTCTCACAATTTGCCCTTTCACTTTGTATTATTTACTCATGGTGGCTTATATTTTAATTTTTCCACTTTGCCCTTTGTTTGGTAATATTTACCACTATTGGTGATTGTAATTTAGATGAAAATTTTATCGTAATTATGCAAAAAAATCTTAGTCAATTATGAAACATGAATTTTTTTTAAAATTAAATTACAAATACACTCCCAAGAATTGTTTAAAATATGAATCGCCCTTATAATACTAGAAATTACAACTACTGCTTGTTAAAGTTTTTAATTAAACAGAATAATAATAATAAAAAAAATCTAACTACTTTTCTATACAACAATAAAATTATCAAAATCATTCATTAAAAGCTATTTCCCATATAATTAAAAGTTAATTAACTTAATGATTTATTTATTAACAAAATAGATCATTTGTTATATGACCATGGTATTTACAAATAATAATAATAATATTATTGTATACAAATTAGAAAACAAGTTTTAAATTAAAATATTAAGATGTATAAAATATATAAAAATGCTTCATTTAAATTTGAATTTCTAAAATTTATGAAAAAAAAATTAAGTATTCTATGTCTCTAATAAAAGATAATATATAAGTAATCAACTTAAATAATTTAATTACTTTATATTTTTTTAATAATTTTTTTGTTTTAATATTTGACCCGTCCCTTGCACGGGGATTTTTTTTTCTACTTAATGTATATATATATATATATGGGAGTGGCTTTGGTCCAGTCCGTAATCGGACTGGACGGTGCTGTTGGGCCCGTGGGGGCTCACCACGGGTCCCGTTTTAAAAATCTGAACCGTTAATGTGTAGAACTCGTCGAGTACTATATGTCTGTGAAAAATCATATTGATCGGATATCAATAGCTATGTGATCAAATCAGTTTTTTATCAACCGTTAATTTATTCACCGTCCAATTTTTTTTATACAAAACTGATTTGATCACATAGCTACCGATATCCGATCAACGTGATTTTTTATAGGCTTGTAGTACTCGACGAGTTCTACACATTGAACGGTTCAGAATTTCAAAACGGGACCCGTGATGGGCCTCCAACAATGTCGACCGGCCTGATTCGACCAAAGCTCCCCTATATATATATATATATATGTGTGTGTGTAACTTACATGGTGCTTAGGAGTTGTTTGGGATATCTTAAATAAATGCACTTTTTATCTTTTTAGATTAAAAAATTAAGGGAAAAAATATGAATATTTATGTTAACTTTTTATGAAAAAATATGTATTAAAAAATTGTATAAATTAATGTGTAAGAAAACATTAGGATGAAAAATTATGCAATTGTATTTTTAAAATTTTGATAAATAATAATAATTTTTTAACTTTTTGAATAACTTTGTAATTTTTTAATTTCTTTTTAACTCGACAAACTTGACCTTAATCATTGCATCAAGTTTCTTGAAAAGAGAACGTACGTGTGGGGAGGAGGAGCCGGCCCAACGAAGAGGTGGACTTGCCATCTGCACGCAAAACCAAAAATAGTAGACAATTTTTTTTCATTTATTTTAAAGTTAGAAACAAAAGATAAGATAAACTTAATCATTGCATCAAGTTCGTACTTGTGGGGAGGAACGGGCCCTACTTGTCATCTGCACGCAAAACCAAAAATAGTAGACAATTTTTTTTCGCTTATTATAAAGTTAGAAACAAAAGATAAGATAAAATAAAATTATGCATATACGGGACCTGGATGGGAGGGTAGGAAAGATTTTCCTGTAAAAAAAAAAAAAAAAATTATACATATAATTCTCATAATTTATTTCTTGTATTAATTTAATTTATGTAATTTTAATTGTATTAATTTTATCTTTTAATTTTTTATAATTTATCAATTTAGTCTAATTTAAAAACACTATTAAGAAATTAGATAAAAATTAATAATAAAATAGTCAATTAAAAAAAATTAACCATTTTGATTATTGATTTCATGAATAAATTTCACTTTCACCATTTTATGACTTCATAGGATTTCCTCCCTTGGTGCTGTGGGTGGGAAAAATGTGTTCGGATTCTCTGGGGTGAGAAACCTGGAGTATCTGTGCAGCTCACAAAACGACGAAGTTTTGTGAAATGCAGGCCAAAAAAAAAAAAAAGGGGGGAAAAACTAAACCATATGGTAGTGTGAGTAAAATTTTAATTGCAAACTGAAGTGGTGATCTGGTTTCTGGGCTATCCATTGCAGGACCTCCTCTTCCATATGCCTCACTCTCACTCTCTGTTGACTGTCTGTATCCCTTTTGTTTTGTTTTCTATGGACCCCTTTTCTCTTTTTCTATCTATATAGTGAGTGAGATTGGGAAGGCGGGATGAGTGGGAGAGAGAAGATTTTCATCCGCCGGAGTTTCTGCCTATCGGATTTGCTTCTCGTGTACTGCAGGAGTTTACACCCCATGCGATCCCAACGGATGACAGCAAAAAGATGAAAAATTTATGATTTTAATTATTTATAATATTTATTATTTTTATGTACATAATTTCTCTGATGCCCACTAATTTGTAAATTTCTCCCTTTTTTTTATAATTTAATTCTGTGGAGGCATATGTATCAATAATCCTAAAACATTTGAAAAAATTATAGAGAACTTATAATTAAAAGAAAAAAATGATATAATTTCATCATTTTTTGAGGTATAATTAAAAAAATTAAATAAAAATCATCATCAATTATTACATGAAGCATAATTAAATATTTTCAAATAATATCATAATTAAAAAAAATTAATTATAACTAAAGATGCATATAATAAGAAGAGTAATATATTATAGAATTCTCCTAAAACATTTACTTACTGTAGGTGTGTTGTCTTCCATGCTTTTCCTTTTTTTCTCTTTACTTTCGCTGGATCTAGTGTTGTCTTCCATGCTTTTCCTTCTTTTCTCTTTACTTTCGCTGGATCTAGTTTTCCTTCTTTGCTCTTTACTTTCGCTGGATCTAGTGTTGTCTTCCATGCTTTTCTTTTTACTTTCGCTAGATCCAGTGTTGTCTTCCATGCTTTTCCTTCTTTTCTTTTAAAATTCTGAAGAGATCAATAATACAAAATGGCAATGAGAAAAAATCTGGCTTTGAGAAATCACTTGGTAGGAGGAGCTGGTTTCCCTTATAATTGTGGGTGGGAAAAGAGGGTATTTGTAGGTGAGGAAGAGTGCTTTTTCATTGGAAGGAAAATAGTGAGAAATTTCACTCAAGTTTCCAAGAATTGACGTTAACGACACTTGTCGGCTCCTCAAAAGAATTGTGGGTGGGAGAAAAATATGCATTTTCTTTTAGTATGAACTAGCCTACCACCCACGCACGGAATAATTATATATATTTATATTTATTTTAAATTTTTTTTAATATATAAATTATATTTTTTAAAATTTTTTTATAAAAATAATTTAACAATCTTATCACTAATTATAGTGTATGAGAGAAGTTGAAAAGGGTACTGCAGTAACTATACACAGATTGTATTTATAATTATTTGTACGAGGGGATTTTAGATGCTAATCAAGAGATTTTGACCAAATCAATAAATGCAGGCATATGGAAAGACATGTGGATTGAAAAAAATTAATAAATGCTTATCAGGAGATTTTGACCAAATCAATAAATGCTGAGTTCTTTTTTTTAATAAAAAATTTAGAAAATTCAGATTGAGATTATTTAGAGCCATTGAACAAATTACAATCATATTTTTATTTTTATGAGTTAACTTCAATCATATTAAAAAATCAAATTATAAACAAAATGAGATAATTTCAATCATACAAATCACAATTTTTTTAATCCTATCTAACTACAATGACATTTTTCTCATAATAAAAAAAATAATTGAAAAAAATAACCATTAAAATAGTAAATAAAAAAGATTATTTAGAACCATTGAACAAACTACAATCACATTTTTTTCTTTTTGTGAGTGTTTATGTTTATCTAACTTCAATCATATTAAAAAATAAAATTATAAAGAAAAGGAGATAACTTCAATAATGCAAATCATAATTTCTTTAATACTATCTAATCATCATCAATAATTAAAAAAACACAATAATTTATGTTTCAAAAAACATAGTGAGTTAAAAAGATCAATTATAATTTTTTTTGGGTCAAAATAAAATCTAATCATCATCAATAATTGTTACATTATATGACCCTAATGAGTACAATCCATTTTGTTTTTTAAAAAACACATTGAGTTAAAAATCAAATCGCAAATTAAGTGAATTCATAGTTAAAAAAACACAATAATTTTTTCAAAAAAAACAGTGAGTTAAAAATCAATTATAATTTTTTTTCAACATACAATCTAATCATTATCAACAATTGATGCTTTAAAAATCAAATCAGAAAAAATTAAATCAAATCACAAATATTTATATGCTATCTAACTACAATCATATTTTTTCATAAATAATTGTAAAGAAAACCATTAAAATAATAAATAAAAGATTAAATCACATTAAAAAAAATAACCATTGAACAAATTAAAGTCACATCACATTTTTTCCATAATAAAAAATAAATAAATGAAAAAAGAATTATTGACTACCTACAATAACATTAAAAAAAAAAAAAAACATTGAACTAACTACAATCACATTTTTTTTTTCTTTGTGAGTGTTTATGTTTATCTAATTTCAATCATATTAAAATAAAATAAAAATAGTAAATAAAAAGATTAAATAACATTAAAAAAAAAACCATTGAACTAACTACAACAATCAGATAAAAAAAAGAGTCATTGAATATATTACAATCACATCACATTATAATCACATTTTTTTCTTTGTGAGTGTTTATGTTTATTTAACTTCAATCATATTAAAAATAAAATTAAAATAGTAAATAAAAAGATTAAATAACATTAAAAAAAAAACATTGAACTAACTACAACAATCATATTAAAAAAAAAGTGCCATTGAACAAACTATAATCACATCACATTTTTCCCATAATAAAATAAATAAATGAAAAAAAGAACTATTAAACTAACTACAATCACATTAAAAAAAAGAATCATTCAACTAATTATAATCACATTTTTCTCTTTGTGAAGATTTATATTTATTCAACTTCAATTATATTAAAAAATTAAATTATAATTTTTTATTCGTCAGACAAATCACAAATATTTTTATGCGCTATCTAACTACAATATTAAAACAGCAAATAAAAGGAAAAGTCAAGAAAGAGAAAACAAAAAGAAGACTTACTGTTTGCATACGTGGTCACTGAAGTTGAAAGTGTAGAAGTGAGAAGTCAATAAGGAGAAAATAAAAAGGAGACTCACCATTTGCAATAGATATGTGAAAAGTTAAAATCAATTACAATTTTTTTTTCCAAAATACAATCTAATCATTATCAATAATTGGTACTTTAAAAATCAAATCAGAAAAAAATTAAATCAAATCACAAATATTTATATGCTATTTAACTACAATCATATTTTTTTCATAAAAAATTGTAAAGAAAAACCATTAAAATAGTAAATAAATTATTAAATCACATTAAAAAAAAAAACCATTGAACAAATTACAGTCACATCACATTTTTTTCATAATAAAAAAATAAATAAATGAAAAAAGAACCATTGACTAACTACAATCACATTAAAAAAAAAAAGAATCATTGAACTAACTACAATCACATTTTTTTCTTTGTAAGTGTTGATATTTATCTAATTTCAATCATATTAAAATAAAATAAAAATAGTAAATAAAAATATTAAATAACATTAAAAAAAAAAACCATTGAACTAAGTACAACAATCATATTAAAAAAAAGAGTCATTGAACAAATTACAATCACATTTTTTTTGTGAGTGTTTATGTTTATTTAACTTCAATCATATTAAAAATAAAATTAAAATAGTAAATAAAAAGATTACATAACATTAAAAAAAAAATATTGAACTAACTACAATAATCATATTAAAAAAAAGAGCCGTTGAACAAACTACAATCACATCAGATTTTTCTCATAATAAAATAAATAAATGAAAAATAGAACTTTAAACTAACTACAATCACATTAAAAAAAAGAATCATTCAACTAATTATAATCACATTTTTCTCTTTGTGAGGATTTATATTTATCCAACTTCAATCATATTAAAAAATCAAATTATAATTTTTTATTCGTCAGACAAATCACAAATATTTTTATGTGCTATCTAACTACAATATTAAAACAGTAAACAAAAGGAAAAGTCAAGAAAGAGAAACAAAAAGAAGACTTCTTGCTTAATACGTGGTCATTGAAGTTGAAAGTGTAGAAGTGAGAAGTCAATAAGGAGAAAATAAAAAGGAGACACACTATTTGCAATAGATATGTGAAAAGTTAAAAAGCGTGTGTTTATTGGAGAAATTAAAAAAGATTTTGAAGAATTTAATAAGTGCAAAGTTTTTTTTTTCAAAAAAAATCAAAAAAATTAAGAAATTAAGGTTTAGATATTGGAACTCTCACAAAACTTGTGGGTTAGAGATAGATATAAATAAATAGATAGATATAGATATTCATATTTGTTTTAAATTTTTTTTAATATACAAATTATTTGTTTTGGAAAATGTACTGTAGTAATTATGAAAAAAGTCAAAAAGTTTTGTGGGTTGAGAGAAGTTAATAAATGCTGAGGTTAATTTTTTTTTTAAAAACAAAAAATTTAAAAAATTAAGATTGACATATTGGAGCTCCCACAAGCCTTGGGGGTTAAAAACCCCCTTTTGCTTAATATATAGTATAGATCTTAACCTAAGTGGACTTTAACAGAACATGGCCCCTTGAAGAAAAAAAAAAAATTTGGTTTGAAATTTTTAAAAATAATTTTTTGAGTTGGAACCCGTATTTTTTTTATTAATTTTTTTCAGATTTTTAATTTTTTTACTTGTTAAATTTACTTAATTTAAGTACACTAAAAAAGTATAAATTTTAAAATTTTATACTTTTTAAATATATCTAATTTATGTGAAAATAAAATCTTTAAAAAAATTAATGAAAATATTAAAAAATGACTGAAAAAAAAAAAAAAATACGGATTAAAAACTCATAGGAAAATGACATAGGACATAAGAGATAAAAACATTTTATGATATAGAAATATAATTATTGTAATATTTTATTGAAAAACAGTGCAGCCACAAATTTTCATAAATGAAAACAAAACAGTGCAGCCACAACTCCCCTAAAAAAAAAAAAACGTGACACAATATAAGCCACAAATTTTCATAAAAATAAAATAAAATAAATTGAAATATATGAAAATCAACACAAGGTCAGCTGCATGTGTCGAAGGGCAATTTGGTAATTTTGACATTTGTTACAATATTTTATTATACATTTTTTCATAAAAGTCAAATTTTTTTTCCAAGCATGCATATTTTTTTCTACTTTTTAGTTAAAAAGTCAAAAAGTACACTTATATAGATCATCCCAAACAACCACTTAACTCAGAACGCCTCAAAATAATAACATTAAAGATGACTCATATGCGAATAAATATAAGCTCTTATATCGAGTTCATGCTTAGCAAGCAATTAAATGCCATATAGGCTTACATCTTTCCAAGACCTTGCTTGGTTACACAAATAGAGTCTCGCTCATTACACATTAAGCCCTTGGCTTTACAAACAAAATACATGCACACATAAAGCAAAATAAGGAGAATTCTTGCTTCCCAATGATCTCCTTTGCTATTGCCTTGGTGGTAACGTTCCATCTGTACCTGAAAATGATGTTCCCGTATAGGGTGAGCTAACAGCCCAGTAGAAATACACTAAACCAGCTATGAACGATGACTAAAAGATTAGCAGTTGATAGATGGTCATCACTGTTTCATTCCCTTAGGTCACATTACTGTTTCATGACATACAAGTCCATAGTAATTCTTCAATTTTCCCTTTCTCATTTATTACTCAATTCAAACCATGGTTCAGAACCTGGCCAAGCAACATTAGGCAGTTTTCCATTTCACAATAGATAAGCATATTAGCTATATTAATACATCAATAGATAAGCATTTAAGCTATATCAATACATCAACAGATAAGCATAATCAACACTTCCATATATCACACTTCCAAAGACAAGCATATGAGCTGTGTCAACACATCAGTAGATAAGCATATGAGCTGTATCTATGGAGTCCATCCCCTATCTCCTCCCAAACAATATCCGGTCTAGAGGTCCATCCCCTATCTTCCCCTAGACCGCATCCGGTTTAGAGGTCCATCCCCTATCTTCCCCTAAACCGTGGAGTACATCCCCTAGCTCCTCCAACACAACACAATGCATATAAACAATTATTATACACATCACCAATCAATACATACACTTAATGTATTCGTTCATCAGTCATATTCAATGACCCATTCCCTTGATTAGTTTTCATTTGCTTAATCATCATACATGGTCAACAACAATCACGACTATCCTCCACCGATAGCCCAAAGCAGTTATTTCTAAACAGAAAATAAATGCACGAATGGATACATATATCAACATTCCAACTAGGTGAGCGATAAATAGTTCAACTACACCCTCTAGTCCCATACAATCCCATCTCAACATTTCCAATTCAATTCCTCATTTCTCATAATTAATTATACAAATTAATTAACCAATGTAATTAGGACATTTTCTATAATTAACATTACAACCCTTAAGGTTCCATTTTCACCAATGTTTCAAGATTAATTCCATTTCTCTATGCCAAACATGCATATAGGGTTAATATATTTAAAACCCTAACTTTTGTAAAATTACACAAAAGGCCCAAACTTTCTCAAGAATTACGCAACAATTTCCAACATATCAAAATACCAAAATTTAAAGACAAAGCTCATAGGAAGGAGTAGGTTATCCCTACCTCAAATGTTGACACCCAACGAAGAAGATGAAGGAAACGAAAATGCTCCAAATCACAAGTTTCTTGGATCAAAAGATAGCCCTCGACGATCAACAACTTTTTTGTAAAGGTCCAAGGTGAGGAAACAACTCCTACTAGATCAATCCCTAGAGAGAAGGCAAGGATATAGAGAGAGAAGCTCAACAATGGTGTTTTTGGAAAAGTATGAGGGAGAAGAGAATGTGAAAAAGTGATTTGAAAAGCCAAAACACGGAGCCTTAAACCAGCTTCCCCGCTCGAGCGCCCAAACCCCCGCTCGAGCGGCACTCACAGACTCCCGCTCGAGCGGCCAATCCCCCGCTCGAGCGCCGGATGCACACTCCCAGCACTTTTGCAGACAGGTCCCCCGCTCGAGCGCCCAAACCTTCGCCGAAGTGACAAGAAATAAAGGTCCCCGCCGGCGGCAAAAGTCTCGGCCGAAGAGTGACAAGCCAAAATCTGGGCAACTAGACTTGGTTCCTAAGCTCAACCATTATGCCCCAAACCTGCCCAACACATCCTATAACTCGACTATAAGGTGGGAAAGGATGTAAACAAGGTAATAACCAACCACAAACACCCACGGACACACGTCCGGATCACTGTACAACAAGAGGAAAACCGGGATCGCTATATAACCTAAGTGGACTTTAACAAAACTTGGCCCCTTGAAAAAAAAAATGATTTGGAACTTTTAGAAATAATTTTTTGAGTTTCAATCCATATTTTTTTTATTAATTTTTTTAATATTTTTATTTATTTTTACTTGTTAAATTCACTTAATTTAAGTACACTTAAAAAATATAGAATTTTAAATTTTATACTTTTTAAGTGTATTTAGATTATGTGAATATAAAATCTTTTAAAAAAATTAATTAAAATATTAAAAAATGACAAAAAAACAAAAAAAAAATACGGATTAAAAACTCATAGGAAAATGACGTAGGACACAAGAGATAATAACATTTTAAAAAAAAAAATACCGTAGATATAATCCAAAGTATAAACAACAATTACATAAATCAGAGTATAAGTAATCCTTTCATTATATGAAGTTGATAATACAAGAGGGTTTAACATAAACAAATGCCCTTCAGACTTACATTTTTTCAAGATATTACTTGGTTACAAGAAAAGAGAGTCATAAGTTCAATACATATAAAGCCCTTGACTTGAATAAACATTTAAACATCTAAACAACAAAACAACTAAATAGACCCTTCAGCTCCCAAGTCCTCCCAAGCTACATCCTTGGAGGTGGTATGTCACCGGTACCTGAAAATGGTTTCCCAAGTAGGGTGAGCCAAAACCCAGTAGAAATAGTCTAACACAATATATGAAGTTTAACTAAGATGTCAGTGTCAAAACAAAAGTTAGATATACATAACCAACTTACATTCATCCCATGACCATTCAATATTGACATTCATGCCTCAATTCATTTCCATTTATTTATTTCAAGTTAATTCATTTCATTTCATGAGTCCAGTTCATTATTATCTAGATAACCCAAATGAGACTACATCTCAATGGTTCACAATTTAATACAATCATTATTCAAACACTTCAATTTTGCCATTTTACGAAATTTTCATTCGAGGGGAATTGGCACCCATGTATATATAAGGTTTTGGGACTTTCAACCTGGACACTCTGGCCAACTTAATTTTAAATGGAGTCTATCCCCTATCTCCTTCCAAACAATGGAGCACATCCCTATCTCCTTCCAAACAATGATACATATACAAGGTATTTAAAGGTATCGTCATATACAATGACTATTCACAACACATATTCAATGTTTACATCATACTGTTATCTTCAATGACATAATTTAAATGATTAGTTTCAATTCACCTAATCCTCATGCAATTTCTACAACATTCATAGCTATCCTCCACTGATAACCCAAACTAGATATTTCTAAACAGATATACAATCTACGTAACAGATAATTTATCAAATTTTCATAGGTGAGTGATTTAACGAATCCAACTACACCATTCATTTATACCTCTTCCCAATTTCACATTTCTCACACTAATTTCATTATTTATACAAAATAATTATTTAACAAAAATTAGACCAAACCTCTCTCTCTCCCCCCTTTCAAATATCCATTCAAAGGCTAAAATCTATAATTTTAACACAAAATAACCTCTTAACCCAACCCCATGGTCAAATATGCAACAATACATAAAAACCCATCTTTCATAAATTTGAATCTAAACCCTAGATTTCCTTCAAACATCCCAAATCTCACCATATCTTTATAACAACGAATAACTAGGTTAAAATTCATAACAAGGTATAGAATATCCCTACCTCAACGTTAGGAGACCAAAGGAGAAAATGGAGACACTTCAAACAAGCCGAAACCACGATCTATTCGGATTAACACGGACCCCTCAAGGTGCTCTACCTTTTTAACAAAGGGAGTAGAGTAGAGAGATGCTTAGATCAAGGAGTATTTGTATAGAGAGAGAGTGTTTTAGAGAGAGAGAGAGAGTATCAGATTAGGGTTTTGAGAAGAAAAGAAATCAAAAAGTGATGTAAAACAGCTTTACTGCGAACTGATAGATGCGAGGCTCGCTCGAGCGAAGAAGTTATCGTTTGAGTGACCAGACACAATAAGTGACCTCGCTTGAGCGCAAGAAGCGTCGTTCGAGCGCAAGAAGTGTCGCTCGAGCACAGAATACATACCTTCAGAAGTTTTACAGATGCACACCGTCGCTTGAGCGCAAGAAGCTTCGCTCGAGCGAAACACTTAACCTTCCTAGAAATTCTGCGTTTGGGAAAAATACTGAGAGCACTCAAAGCTCGCTCTAGCACAAGAAATCTCGCTCAAGCGAAGAAGCAAATTTCACAAGGCTCGTTTGAGCGCAAGAAGCCTCGCTCGAGCGAAGAAGCTAAAATCTGGGCAACAACAATCCAGACCAACTAACAACCAACATATTCCAAACACGCCCAACGCATTCCGAAGCTCAAATTCAAAGAGTTAAAGGAGGAAAACAAAACATGGAGACAATGTTAAACTACGAAACTCGAGTCTGGAATACAACAAAGGTCGAGTCAAAACCGGGATCGCTATATTTTATGATATATTTGTAGAGAAATTTTATATGCAAGTAAGAGAAATTCCAAATTCTCTTTGTAAAAATTAAAATTTCTTTGTTTCGGGGCCGAAATTTCTTTGAGTTGGGCCAAAATTTCTTTGAGTTAAATTTTCTCTATGAAAATGTTGAGGGACTCCAATTACTATGAAAATATTGTATGTCATTTATCTTATAAAATCTTTATATGATGGATCTTAAAAAATTCTCCTAATTTTTATATAATTATATCAATTTCATTTAAATTTTAAATTACATAACATTTTATTTTAGAAATTTATAGTTTAAGGTTCCTGATATTAGATCTTATAAAATAAAAGACATGAAACATTTTTTTTTATAGTAGTTGGGGTCTTTTATCATTTTCATAGAGAAATTTCAACTCTTCAAAAAAAAAATTTACAGAGAAATTTCATATTATTGAAGAATCTTAACTAATAAGAAAAAATTTATTGGACCTCTCCCACTATCAAAAATTAGAGAGATATGTTTCACTAATTTTCTCTTTATTCTACTATATTAGAAGACTATCAATTTTTAACCGAACAACTATTTTATTTTATAATATTCCAAATTTGCCATTATATTAATTATATTGAACAAATTTGAAATTAAAAAAACGAGTTAAAGGATGAGATAAAAATAATTTGTTGGGAAAATTTGAAATAAGTGGGACAATGAAAAAATTGTTGTACTAGATGAAATTTTTCTTGGTGCAATTCTGACATACAAAAAAGAGTTACACCAGATATAAGAAGGACTTACACCAAGCACACAAGATACTTGCATCACCATGAATTGCAAATATTCAATCATTGTTCCATTGATTTGCCATTTCTTCTAATTTGCTTCAGCCCACACTCGTTTTTGAGAGATTTTTTAATCAATTTAATTGATTTTGATAAAAAAAGCACTTTTGCAAAATAAAAATCTACGAGTAAAATAATAATTGAATTATCAACTAACCGTTAATATATCTATTATTGGAAGGGATGTGAGTGTAATATTGCTAAAATTCTAGGGTTCACTGTCCTTTATCCAAATCTTGGCATAATTTACCCAATTAAAATTAAATCACTCAGTCTTGTTAACCTTAAAAAAGTACGTACCATATACAAATTATGTCATTTGTGAAGTTGATCACTACAAATATCATAATTCAATCATATAAGAGTTATAACTAAAAAAATGAGTTATAACTAAATACCATAAAGTATGAGAATTTTTACATCATAACAAAATAATGTCATAACTAACACTCTGTCATAACTAATATATCAATCAGTCATAACTAACACTATAATAGGTCATAAATAAATATCAAAATGATCGTTAGTAAGAATGCATATGATACATGATGATGTAGTTTGTTCCAGATGGAACAGGTCGGACTGATCCACGCTCCTCAAACCTGTGTCTGAATAACCAAACCCACCAGAAGACCTGCACAAGAGTTCAACGGGGAATGGGGAGTCCTTTAGCGAACCCTCTGACGAGAAAGTTAGAAAGAGAGGTGGAATGTAGAGATAGATTAGAGATAGAAAGCTTAACCTTCTTCTTGTCTTCGATGTCTGCTTATATCCTCTGGTAATCATTTTGTTGTCCTTTCCGACCTGTCGCCATGGCCGAAAGTCTATGCTCTAGCTTGCCTTGTTCATGGTGAGGCCGTTCTGTCTCGACGGGGAGGGCTTATTGCAATAAATGCTGTAAGAGCCTTCATTAATGGCTGATGTGCAGTGCAATAACTTTGCAGGATCTTTGTCTGCTTATGTGGCTTGTCCTTCACCTGCCACATGTCTGAATATCATTGGTTCTTAATGCCATGTTGGGTCTCATTAGTTGAATTATGTATTGGGCCCTAGGTGGTGGGCTTGGGTTGTTCATAGTGGGCTATAGCTTTTATGGGCTTACCTATGTCAGTAGTCCCTCATTCCCGAGTGCAGCTTTAGTCTAACGAAGGGAACAAAGAAGAAAACGATGGCCGACCATGAGAAGGGCCGACCTCGAAGGGTGATCGAGTGGAGGGACCAACCATGAGGAGGGCCGATCACGAAGGGTGGCCGAGTGGAGGGACCGATCATGAGGAGGGCCAACTGCGAAGGTTGACCGAGTGGAGGGACCAATCATGAGGAGGGCTGACCACGAAGGTTAACCGAGTGGAGGGACTAGTGGCGGTGCGCGGGGCTCGAGAAGCAGCAGGGGCACGTGGTGAAGTGAAGTGGAATAGACAGTAAAGGGGAAAGGGGGCTTGGATCATGGTTGTACACGTGGCGGAATCCCGTAAGGGGGGAAGGTTAGGCGTTTGGGCAAGAAATGAAATAATAGGTCATTATAGGGTGTTGAAAATACAGTTTTGGCGGATTTTTGAAAATTTTCAAACTGGCGAAATTTAATTGTGACCCTTGGAATATAGGCAAGCCTTGGGCTTTTGGTATTATCTGTTTTACCTATCTTTTTGCAAAGAACCAAGACGTTCCAGAGGTAAACGCTTTCGTGTCGAGTGATACACCGTTGCAGCACTTTGTGAATTTTTTTGAGCTCGCATCCGAAGCCATTTGCAGCAACACAAGAGAGACGGCCTAAGAGGAAGCAACAACCACTAGGGTTGATCCATTAGGCGACGACGATGCGGTGGGTTTGGCAGAACAATACCGTACGGAGCGTAGAGAGGGGGAGAGAGCGAGTCAGGCGGTGTGGGCTCGCCCCAAGACAATAATTTTGGCTGCGAGGCCTATTAGTCAGGTGGAGCAGGACCATTGGCACACCAAATAGGATAGATTCGTAGTGACAATAGAGGAGTTGGAGGGAATAAGGAAGAAATATCAAATTCCATCGGAGATAGGGTTAAGATTTCCCACATTGAAGGAAAGGACGTCAGATGTGCGGCCGGGCGAGTTCAGCTTGTACGAGGAGGCGTTGTGAGGGGGTTTGAGGCTACTTCTCCCCTATGTGGTGGTGGATGTGTTGAAGAAGTTAGAGGCGGCGCCAGGGTAGCTGATGCCAAATGCCTGGAAGATAGTAATGACCTGAGCGAGTGTCTGGCTGCAAGCGACCGGAGGGGCGACAATGACAGTAGAGGAGTTCTTTTCCTGCTATAAGGCCTCCGGTCAGCAGGAGACTTGGGTCACTCTGCAAGCGGTAGTGGGGCGAGGGCTGGTGGCGGGTCTTCCATCTTCGGTGAAGGGGTGGAGGCCGAGGTGGTTTTTTGTGATGGCCAACGATGGGGCAGGAGTTCGCACAGCGTGGAAGGTCCCCACCAAATCGGTCGAGCCCAAGTTGGACAGGGCGGCCGAAGATCGAGTGAAGAAAGTGAGGGAATGGAGGGAAGAGAAGGGGATAAGGTGGAACGAGCTGGTCCTACTTTCAACATTGTTTGCCCTGAACTTGGGGCCGCAACCGTTGGGGGAGGATTTGGCAATGGAGGAGTTGGAGAGGCAACGGAAAGCGGAAGAGGATAAGGAAAGTAGATTGCTCGCCCGAGCGAACAAATATAAGGAGACACAATTGGGGCCCGCTCCAAAGCCAATCGCGAGGGAGCGAATCCGACCGCGCCCGAAGCAGTTGGGGGAGAAGGATCTGGGCGGCTTTGAGCCACGACCACCCCCAGTGGATCCTCTGAAGGAGAGGAACAAAAATGAGATGGAGGCTTTGTTGAAGAAGAAGAAGAAGAAGAAAAGAGTGAGGGGGAGTGAGGAGGAGCCCGCCTTGAAGAGGAGGAAGGAGGTGACGGTGGAGGAGGCCCCCGAAATGGGGTTGGAAGAGGCATCAAAAGAGATGATGAGTGAGGCGACTGGCCCTGAAAAACAAGTTGAAGATAGGGCGACTGGGCCTAAAGAGAGAACAGAGCAACAGCCAAAGGGAGGGGCTGCCCCCTAAGGAGAGGGAGAGGGGTTCAAATTGAAGACTGCTATCTACCACGCTTCCGCAGTGTCTGGGCGACTGGAGGGAGAAGGAGGCCCAGCCAGGACTGCGGCCGACCGGCTCTTCGGCGTGGTGGAGGACGCGGCAGTGTGTTCGATGGCCAGTTTCAGTGAGGCCGAGCTACTAAAAGGGTTTTGTTCTGCCCAGATGGAGGCGACTGCCTTAGCAGGAGCCCTATTGAACAAGGCGGCGGCGGCGGCGAAAGGCGAAGTGAGGCCATTGAAGGCAAAGTTGGGGGAGGTGGAGGCCTAACTTGAAAGTCTGAGGAGGGAGAGCGCAGGCTGGAGGAAGGCCGCATGAAGTGCGTGTGCCAAGGGGCTGGAGGAGGCCCAAAAGGCGAAGAAAATGGAGGTGTTGGCGATGGTGCAGAGCAATGTTGCAGACCGTGCCCATGCTGAGCTGCTCACGACCAAGTTGGAGTTGGAGTCGGAATGCCGCAAGGTGGTGTCGCTCGAGTTCCAGTTGGCTGGTGAGCAGAAGAAATTAGAAGATGCTCAGAAGGCCTGCACCATCGCCGATGAAAGATGGGAGGAAGCCATGACCTGCAACGAAGATCTGCGCGCTCAGTCGATCAAAGAAAAAGATGAAGCAGATTTGAAGATCGCTGGACTGGACAAGGAGCTGGCGGACGAGCGCGCCAAGTCAGCAGCTAAGAAGGCGGGGTTGGAGAAAGCCTTGGAGGAATAAAGGGTTAAGCTGGCATCTGAGAGGGCGGCGTACCCCGACCTGTGTGTTGTAGCAATGGAGCAGTTCAAGGGGTTCACCGACTTCCAGATGGCTATTGATGCCTCAGTCTCCAACAACTTGGCGAGAGAGGGGTCTGGGGGGGCTGGCCTGTCGGGAGTGGCCGTTGGGAGCAGCAGTGAAGAAGAACTGATCCAGAGCTTCCAGCGGTTGGATTTCTACAAACATGAGATGGCTGAGTTCTGGGACAGCGGCTGGAAGATGTTTAAACGCAAAGTAGAAGAGCTGTTCCCAGACTTGGACTTCAACACTGTTAGAATAGAGGAAGACGATGTGGCCTAGACCTCCTTAGACCAAGGTGTGAACGAAGAAGACCTTGCTTCGAGCGAGGAAGATTGATGAATGTAAAAAAATTTTGCACTTGTTTGTAAATGAAATTTTTCTTGTTGTTTTGTTTGTTGCTGTTGTTGGTTTTTTTTTTATTTTTTATTGTTGGGAGTGTAACTTCTGCAGTAAACTTATGTACAAGTTTGTGAATAAATAAAATTCTGAGTTGTGTTTATCACACTGTGGTCTTTATTTTTGTAAATCTGATAAGGATGAAAGTGGTTATTCAAATAAGGCTTGTTTATAAATTGCAGTGAAAATTGAGAAGTAGGGGGGCCAATCGAGCTTTTGAGAAAATTATGATGCGAAGAATGTGGACAATAAGAACGTTGAAATGTAAAGGTCCTAAAATGTGAGATTCTTGGAGCGTTAAATGGTTGGCAAATGAAAGTTAAAAAATATAAAAAGTGTTGAGAGGCGTAAGAACATGGACCCATAATTTGACTAAGTATGGCAACTATGCCTTAATCATGACGTTGCAAGAATGGCCTTATCCCAGCTCTTCATTCGTGCTGACTCTTCAAGTAACTCAGTCCGGCTGAGCTCTTCGTGCTCAGTCTGGCTGAGGCTTTTCATGCTCAGTCTGGCTGAGGTCTCTGGCTGAGTGCTGCAATCAGGACATTATTGAAATACTACACAGATAACTGAGATGTAAGATTGTTATCATTTAAAGTGTAGCCCATTTGGTCAGAAATTTATATCATGTGAGAGAAGAATAAGAACATTCAAGTGTGTAGATTGTCAAAAAGAAAATACAACAACTGATCAATACGAAAATAGGGCTTTATTGAAAATAACGCTTCAAGTGCTCGGCGTTCCACAGATGGGGGAGATCTCGACCTTCCATGTCCTGAAGTCGGTAAGTGCCCGGACGAGGTCTGGCTTTAACAACGTAAGGTCCCTCCCACTTGGCTGCCAGCTTGCCCTCAGCCGGATTCTTAGTGGCAAGAATTGCTTCGCGCAAAACAAGGTCCTCCATGATGAACTCTCTCGGTCGGACTTTGCGGTTGTAGTGTGCCCTCATTTTTTGTTGGTATGAGGCCCGTCTGACAGTAGTGGTCTCTCGGAGCTCTTCAATTAGGTCTAGGTCTGCCCGACGCAGCTCTTCGATGAGTTCTGGATTCGGGTGTAGGACCCTCGGGGTAGGCAGACCGATTTCCACTGGGATGACCGCCTCAGCGCCGTATGTTAAGCCAAAAGGGGTCTCCCCAGTGGGGGTTCGAGCGGCAGTGCGGTAGGCCCAGAGTACGTTTGGTAATTCCTCAGCCTAGAGTCCCTTAACAGCTTCCAGTTTTGTTTTAATGATCTTCAGAAAAGAACGGTTGGTAAGCTCAACTTGGCCGTTGGCTTGGGGATGACCTGGGGAAAAGAAACATGGTTGGATTTGAAGTTCTGCACAGAATTTCTTGAACTTGGCATTGCCAAATTGTTTGCCGTTGTCGGAGATGATGGCTTGAGGGATGCCAAAAAAGCACACGATCGACTGCCAGATGAATCTGGTTGTGTTCCGCTCAGTAATTGTGGCAAGGGGTTCCGCCTCCACCCATTTAGTGAAGTAATCAATGGCGACGATTATAATTTGGTTTGGCCTCGGCCAGTGGACAATGGGCCAACCAGGTCAATCCCCCATTTGGCGAATGGGTAAAGACTGCAAAGTGTGATCAACTTTGTAGGAGGAGCATGGGGGATGTTGGCAAAGCATTGACACTTATCACATTTAAGCACGAAGTCAGCCGCATCTTGATTGAGCGTAGGCCAGAAATAACTAGTGCGAAGTATTTTGTGGGCTAGTGACCTGGCACTCGAATGATTACCACATATACCCTCATGGACTTCTCTCATTATGTAGGTCGTTTGAGCTGGATTGAGGCATTGCAGATATGGGCGTGAAAAGCCACGGTTGTATAAGAGGCCGTCGACAAGAGTGTAGTTGGACGCATCGCCCCGACTTTTGGCGACTTCATGCTTGTCATCCGGTAGTTCCCCGTTGTTAGAAATAGAAAGATGTCGGCTGTTGTAGACGCGTCCGAACGTCTTGGGAAAATCCCATTTTGTTCATTAGGCTCACTACAGTTCAGACTCAAATGTCACGGTTCTGAATCTAATCTCGCAAAGTGCAATGCAAAACCGATAAATCACCAAAGAGTCCAAATTCGGCAAATCGTTTTAAAAAACTGATTTTTAGAAAGAAGTGCTAAACATGGGTTGCTTTGCTAGATACAGAGTCGCCACCTAAATATTTTATTTTTGAAAAATTTAAGAAACCCTGACTCGTGCCTAAGGCCACGTGTCTGTCATCACCAAAGTTGCCTCGGTTCGGGAACTTGGGTACGAAAGGGAAAGGTCATGCAATGAGCACCCCCGCTCGCCCTATCAAAGATCGGTCTTTACTAACATGATATCTTGTTTTTGAAAACACATGTGCTCTTATTCCAGTTATTAACCTAGAATTACTATGTGATACGCACAGCATACAAGTATAGACTGGATCGCCTAAGTTGGAACAAAACATCTCATATTCATTTGTTTTGAAAACAGTTTGCTACTTGCAAGTAGGCTAAAATGTGAATTTTGCCACCCTCAAGTGGGCTTAGGAAAATATGATTTTGCCACTCTCAAGTGGGCTTAAAACTCACAATCAATGAATTCTTCCAATTCAAATAATCCAACCTTCACCCACAGGCATTCAGGTAGTTATATCACATAAGCAGTTAGCCTCATGGTAAGCATGTTATTATGGCAGTCACTGACACACATGCATGGATGCTAAAGCATAAACACTTACCGAGTACTTCGAGCCAAAACAAAAGCTATGTTAGAAATCAATGCATGATCCTAGCTATGTCAAGAATGCCTAATGCAACACATACAAAATGCAACTAAGATAGGCTCGGCTTTTCTAAAATGTCATGTGAAATGCAACATTTTGATACATGTATTCAAATAGAAATTGAAATACAATGCAGTTTGAATGATACACTGAGCCCGGTACATGCAAAACAGATGAATGGATGCAAACATGCAAGCATAAGTATGCTAATTGAAATATGCCCTAAAACTAACCATCAAAAAGCTGGTAAATAAAAGGGAGAAAGAAGTGGGGTTGTAAGACATGCATCACACACACGCACACTTATTACAACAGTTGTGCCCTCTCGACGGAGGGTCCGAATAAATAATACAGAACCGACTAATTAACTAACTATTCTAGCTAATTAATTATTACACAACCAAATTGAAACAAATATACATTCTAAGCTAACAAAAGCGCTGAAATGGCCTTATGACGAGGGATGCATGTATGCTCGAATCGCCTCGCTCGGAAATCCATCGCGATGCCCCGATTTGCCTCTGTTTGCAACTGGTCCCAAAACACTGAACAAAGCCCCAGAAGGCTGAAACTCCACCATGGGAACCTGTAGGGATGCTGCCGACCAGTTGTTGGCATTGGAGACCACCTGCCAACCACTTTTTGTGGTGAAAACCAGAAAAAGTGGTCGGCCAACCACTTTATCTGGTCGACCAACCAGTTTTTGCTGTTGGTTTCTGGTTTGCTGCAATAGAGATCAAGAAAGGGGCATGGCAAAGTATTTGCAACACATATGTGCACAACTATCCTCCCTATCATTACATAAGCTCAAAGGAGTATAGTTCTCGATCCTCAGGCCACCAATCACGCATCTCGATGCATGATGGCCGAGGAGCCAAATTGCACAACTTAATGTGAAATGAATGCACACACGAACACAGAAAGCCCAAAACTCCATCATGTATAGTTAAGAGTGTCGGCGACCGGGAATTGAGGCACGTTTCATCACTTCGAGTATGAAACGTCCCTCATTTTCTGTGTTTGGACTAACTCCATTCCAAACACAATGCAAAGCAAGCATGGCATACACAATGCCACTCAAGCATGCAACTCAATGCAATGCAACTTAAGCATACAAACATGCAAGGGACAAGCATGCAAACGTGCAATTAACATACTAGCACACACAATGCTATGAACTACATGGCGTACACAATGCTCATGACAACTAGCATACACAATGCACATGATAACTAGCATATGCAATGCAATGAACATGGCATGCACAAATGCAATGATCAATCATGCAACGACATGGCATACTCAATGCTATGAACTACATGGCATACTCAATGCACAATGGACTTAAACCAAAATGGATAGGCCTCAGCCATGTCCAAATCAGTGGCCATAACACCAAGACTAAGGCACCAAAAGGCAAGACACACATGCGCACATATTGGTCCACAAGCTAGGCAACAAGAACACAACCCTTAGGGGCACTCAAGGGGTGACAAAAGTGGGAGCATGGCAAGTCTATATACTCTGAAATTATATGCAAAGTGAAGCCATATCATGCAAATAGCTCAAATAAAGCATGCCAAGAGACTTGAAATACAAAGCTAGTCAAGGGCTTTACACTACAACCATACCAAGCAATGCTCAAATGACCTACAACACTCAAAACAGACCTAATGCAGGTCAATATGGTAGCAAAAACATGCTAGGCTCGCAACAAAGATGGCAAGAAAGATAGGCTCCCGAATTAGCCCACAAACAAGACATGAGGGCGTAACTCTTAAACATAATGAAAGAGTGATAAACATGAGAGCATGGTAGAAGTTTGTGGTCTGAAATCACCTACCAAATGATGCCATGTCATGCAAAAGGCTCAAATATGACATGCTAGGGGTCCCATAGTGCAAGGTTAGCAAAGCCTAAGGCACTATAGCTATGCAAAACCAAACATGCATGACCAAAACCAATTAAATCAGACTTCAAGAATGTTAAATCAAAGCCAAAAATGTGCTGGAGTGGAGTCAAAACATGCTAGAATAATAGGCTACAGTATCAAGCATGTAAGGCTAGTAAGCAAGATTTGCACTACAAGTACATGAAGCATGCAAGAGGCTATCAAACCAACTTTAAATAGAGTTATGACATGCTAAATAATGACTAAAAATCACTGGAATGGAGCCCATGCATGTTAGAAAGACATGCCACTTTGATGAGCCACAAATGGGATTACACTACACATACAAGAAGCATGCAAAAGGTGACCAAACCAACCATGGACAGAGTCAAGGCAGGCCTAGAAGTCACAAAAAAGTGCCTGAACTAAGCCTCAAAATGGTGGAAACACATGCTCCTTTGATAGGCCAATAATGCAAGCAAACAAAACAAGAAGAGAGGGGATCACCCCCCTCTGATTTGAGGCCTCAAGACCACATGCTTACCACTGAAAATCCACTAGATTTCAGTGGTTAAAAGGCCAAGCAAATACTAATTCAATGGCCTTAAGGCATGGCACAAAACAAGGCCAAACAAGGCACAAAAGGGGGTAGAACACCCCCAACACCCAAGGAGCCTCAAACAAGCATGTTAAGTACTCAAAAATAAAGCTTTTTTCAGTTGAAAGTTAATCCAAAATAAGCATGCAAAGATGGCTAGGAGAGTAACCAAAAAACAAAGCTTAAAAAGGAGAAAATGGGTTACCTTGAAGCACTATAACAACAGCAATTCCTCCAGCCCAAAACCAACTTTTATGACCTAAAAACCATCTCCGAGGATCTCAGCTCAAATATGGTGATGTGTGGCTAGGAGTTGTAGTGCAAAAGTGAAGGAACAACACTCTTTAAGGCACAAAATATATAGAGAGAGAAGAATATAAAGAGGGAGATTTATGTATCACCCTTAGCCAACTTCAGAACCTGGAGAAGGGAGAGAGGCCTCCCCTCTTATAGAAAAACATGAGCTAAAGCTTCTTGGAGAAGCTTAGAGCTTGAATGCCATCCCTCCATACACGTGTATGGAGGATGCAATCTGTGCACTCTAGTTGGCACAGTTGGCATCCACAACACCTGTAGAATATGCAGGAAGGCCGCTGACCATTCAAAGTGGTCGGCTGACTACTTTTACTGATCGGCCGACCACTTTTCATGAGAAAGTGGTCTGCCAGCCACTTTTTCTGGTTGGTCAGCTACTTTTTCTGGTTTTTCAGGACAAAAAGTGGTCTCCCGGAAAGAAAAGTGGTCGGCCAGTGGCTGCCAAGGCCAAAAAGTGGTCGACCAGTGTCCAAAATGAATCCCCAGAAGTTAGCTTTCCAATGGAACCAGCCTTGCATCAAAATTCCAACTGTGCAAAAAGTTATGCCTGTTTTGGTGAAGCCGCGTAGTTTCGGTCCAACCGGATTGATCCCCTACTTCAACCAACCATATCTCCCCCATCCGGACTTGGCTTTAGGAGATTCTTAAGTGAAAAATGAAGCCCCAAAAGTAAGCTTTCCAACGGTGGTGGCCTTATAGCTAAAATCCAAGTGTATAGACAGATAAGCGTGATTTAGCGAGGACCGCTCGGCTCTCTCTTAGCGATTCATACCCACCTTCTTCTTCGACTTGGTTTCTTCCCTCTTCTCTAATTTTCCTCAACTCCAAACCCCTAAACAAGGTGTTTTGAAAGATTTTTCAAAGATTTCAACTCTCTTTCATTCATTTCCACTTCGTTCTTGCTCGATTTACCGAAAATATTTAACGAAATGCGAGCGTCGGAACATCGTAGGAACTTTATTTTCAAAACATTTTGAAAGAGAGGGTTTCAAGGTCTAAAATCTTTTGATCAAGATTGTTTTGGTCCAAAAGGGATATGAAGTTGAGATTTGACTCTCTCGCTGCCGAAGAAACTGAACCTTTGCCTTGCACACTTTTCTTCACCAAGTAAACCATCAATAGTGCCCAAGTCTTAAGGGCAGTAAAAAATGGGGTGTCTACAGCTGCCCATGGAATAGGTTCATTTTGGAAGAAGTAGACTTGCTACTGGTTTGGGGAAATAGATGGGTGGGCCAGGTATTCGAGGCGGACACCGTGGCTGAGGTCTGACTGGTCTGCAGAAGCTAACTGAGCCATCTCGTCTGCCTTGGAGTTTTCCGTCCGAGAGATGTGCTTGATATGGAAACTATTGAAGAGGCGAGCTAGAGGTAGTGCAATATCCCTATAAGCCCGCATTGTGTCTTCCTTGGCATCGAATTCCCCCGTGATTTGTCTGACGATGAGTTGGGAATCGCTGAACACTTGGATATGGCTGACACCAATGTCCCTGGCTAGGCGGAGACCTGCTATCAATGCCTCATATTCGGCCTCATTATTGCTTGCGTCAAACAAGAAATGGAGAGCACACTTGAAATAACCACCCTCGGGGGCGGTGAGGATGAGACCAGCCCCACTGCCTTCTTTGCGTGATGATCCGTTGACATTGAGGGTCCAAGAGTGGGGGTCTTCTGGCTTGGTAGGGAGTGGTGGGGGCGCAAGAGTAGTGGTTGGAGTGGGATTAGTGAATTCCAGGATAAAATCGGCAACAACCTGCCCTTTAATCGCCGTTCGAGGCCGGTAGGAGATGTCAAATTGGCTGAGCTCGACCGACCATTGCATAAGTCTGCCGGAAAGCTCTGGTTGTTGCATTATCTTCTTCAACGGTTGGTCAGTGAAGACCACTATGGAATGGGCTTGGAAGTAAGGACGGAGTCATCTCGAGGTGGTGACCAAAGCCAAAGACATTTTTCCTAACAATGGGTAATTTTGTTCTGCGCCCCTGAGAGCCCGACTAATGTAATAAACCGGGCGCTAAATTGATCCATCCTCCCTGATGAGGGCCGCACTAACTACGGTGCTTGATACGGCTAAATAGAGAAAAAAGGGCTCACTCGTGAGTGCCTGGAAGAGTAACGGTGGGTTGGCCATGCACTGCTTTAATTGTTGGAAAGTCTCTTCGGACTCAGTCGTCCACTCAAAAGTTTGCTGAAGAACTTTGAAGAAGGGGAGACACTTGTCCGTTGCGCGGGAAATAAACCGGTTGAGGGCGGCGACTCTGCCAGTAAGCCTCTGAACCTCCTTAACCGTTCTGGGTGACTACATCTCTATCAAGGCCTTGATCTTTTCGGGGTTAGCTTCGATGCCCCGTTGACTGACCATGAATCCCAAGAACTTCCCAGATCCTACGCCGAAGGTGCATTTCTCTGGATTAAGCTTCATTTGAGACTTTCGTAAGGTGCTGAAGGTCTCTCGCAGGTCGGCCAGATGATCAGAGGAGAGTTTGCTCTTGACTAGCATGTCATCGACATATACTTCCATGTTCCGGCCTATCTGATGATGAAAGACGGCGTTCACCAACCGTTAGTAAGTGGCTCCGGCATTTTTCAACCCAAATGGCATGACACGGTAATGGTAGGTTCCCTGGTCGGTGATGAAGGAGGTGTGTTCTCGGTCAGACGAGAGCATTAGAATTTGGTTATACCTAGAGAAGGCATCCATGAAGCTAAGCATTTGATGGCCGGCCGTGGCGTCAACAGGCAGATCTATGCGAGGAAGGGGATAATTGTCCTTGGGGCAAGCTCGGTTGAGGTCAGAGTAGTTGACACAGAGTCGCCATTTACTGTTGTTCGTTCAGACCAGGACTGTATTTGACAACCATCTGGGGTAGTCTACATTTTTGATAAACTGTGCCTCAAGGAGCTTACCTACTTCAGCAGCGATAAGAGTATTGCGCTCCAGATGAAAGATGCGCTGCTTCTGGCGAAAGGGTCAGAAATAGGGTTCGATGCTGAGATGATGGGTGATGAAGGAGGGGTCAATACCCGGCATATCGGAGTGGGTCCAGGCAAATACATCATTGTGTTCAATCAGGAGGGCGGTAAGGTCGGCCTTGGCCTAGGAGGATAGTTGGCTGCCGATCTTGGCAGTTTTTGCTGGGTTGGTAGGATCGATGATGACCTCACAAGCTCTTCCACCGGTTCCCCTCTTACCAGCTTGTCCTCGTCTCTGACGTCGAGTCCTTCAATGATCATAGCCTCCCTGAGCTTGACCTCTTTAAGTAAGGCGACATAACATTCTCTGGCGACAGTCTACTCTCCCCTCACTGTGCCGACCCCAAGATCGGTGGGGAACTTGATGGCAAGATGGAAAATGGATGTGATAGCTTTGAAAGCATTTAGGGCAGTGCGGCCAAGAATGATGTTGTAAGCAGAGGGGCAGTCGACAACAAGGAATGTGAGTAACTTTGTGGTCTACCGCGGGTATTCGCCGATTGTGATGGGAAGATCGATGGAGCCGATGGAGGTCACCCGATCTCCCGTGAAATCGACCAATGGGGTTTGAAGAGGAGAGAGACTTTCTTCCCCGACCTTGAGTTGGCGAAAAGCATTTAGGAAGATGATGTCGGAAGAACTGTCATTGTCGACAATAACCTGTCTGACTTTGTAGTTGGAGAGGAGGGCAGAGATGACGAGAGGGTCATCATGAGGGTAATGGATGCTTGTGCAGTCGGCCTCTGTAAAGGTGATGGGCTCCATCCACTGTTTGGGCTGTTTGGAAGGGTGGTCCAATGTGATAATTTCTTTGTCTGAGCCCTGTCTTATTCTTCTGAGTTCTGCCCACTGGGCCTAGCGGGATGGTCCTCCACAAGCAAGTCCGCCAGCAATAACTTTGATTTCTCCAACAGGGGGGCGGGGTTACCTTGTGCCTGGAGTTGCTGTGGAGGGTGATCATGACCTTGGTTAGGTTGTGCTGGTTGCCGTGGAGGGGTACGCCAGCTGTTGTTTCTGACAGGTTCAATCCTTTGCCTCTGCTGGGGGTGAGCTTCCGTGAACCTACTGAGACGTCCCTGAAGGATCAGGCCCTTGACCTGGTCTTTGAGGTTAACACACTCCTCGGTGTTATAGCCGTGGTCCTGGTGAAAACGGCAATATTTGGACTGGTCTCGCCGGTTAGAAGGAGAAGGCGACGGTTGGGGCCACTTTAGGAGATAATCTTGTTAAATCTGATTCAAGACTTGTTCCATGGGGGAGTTGAAGGGGGGTGTATCATTCGAATCGGCCGGGCGGTCGGGTTGAGCGTCGTGCCTGGTCGGCTCGGTTAGTATATTGAGGTGTTTGGTGAGTGTACTGGGTGTTTTTGGTTTATGAGTCATTTTTTTTCTCTCTAAGGGTCGGGTTTTTGGTTATACGGTCTTGTCGGGCGGCTAGGGAATCTTCGACGTTCACGTATTTTTGGGCTTTGGAAAGTAGGGTTACCATGGAGGTCGGGGGGTTTTTAGAAAGGGAGAAAAGGAAATCAGATGGTCATAGGCCAGCCATGAACGTCGTGAGGATAACCTTGTCATTGTTTTCCGCTACATGCAGGGCTTCGGTGTTGAAGCGGGCGACAAAGCTGCGCAGCGATTCCCCTTCGGTCTAACGGATGTTGAGGAGTTAGGTTGCCGGACGCCGCTAGCGCTGTGCTCCAATGAAGTGGCTGAGAATGGAGTCATTGAGGTGCTGGAAAGTGGAAACAGAGTCTGCTGGCAACTGACTAAACCAAAGTCAAGTCGACCCCTTGAGTGTTACGGGGAAAACCCGACACATGATTTCATCAGGGAATGCATGGAGGATCATGAGGGTTCTGTAGGTCTCCAAGTGATCGACCAGGTCCGTTGTACCATTAAAAGAGTCAATGGTGGGCATTTTGAACTTAGGCGGTAGAGGTTTGTCTCGGATGGAGGCAACGAATGGTGAGTTGGTTGTGGTGGATGGTTTATTCAGTATGTTCTGTATGACTTGGAGTTCTGCATCCCAGAGAGGAATGTTGTCACCATCGGAAGGCAACGGAGGCTGGACACTACTGGCCTCTCCCTCGAGGATGGGTGCCTGGACCGATGGCTGTGGGGCCTGGGGTGGTAGGTTCATATCTGGGGGAGGTGGTCGCAAGCCTTCCAAGTTGGGCGGATGGGGCTGCTGGATAGTATGGCTCGGGGCTCGTTCTTGGTTGGGTGGGCTATCTGGAGGTGGTGGAGGAGGCATATGAGGGTTTCTTTGGAGTAGGGCATTAATCAGGGCTTGGTTCTACTCGGCCAGGCGGTTAACGCTGTTGGTAAGCTCGGTGAAATACTGTGGCAGGTTGTTTGGATTGGGAGGATCGGCTTGGTGATTGGCAACATTGTGGTGAGAAGCTATGGATCTAGTTGTGACCATCCACCTTCGCAGGTGGTAGGAAGGGGTTATTGGGAAAGGGTCTCCGGCAACAATAAGCACAACTAGCGCGCGGAGCAAAAGAGTTCCCACAAACGGCGCCAACTGATGATGCAGTTTATTCCAGATGGAACAGGTCAGACTGATCCACGCTTCTCAAACTTGTGTCCGAATAACCAAACCCACCAGAAGACCTGCACAAGAGTTCAACGGGAAACGAGGAGTCCCCCAGCGAACCCTCCAACGAGCAAGTTAGAAAGAGAGATGGAATGTAGAGATAAATTAGAGATAGAAAGCTTAACCTTCTTCTTGTCTTCGATGTCTGCTTATATCCTCTGGTAATCATTTCGTTTTCCCTTCCGACCTGTCGCCATGGTCGAAAGTCTATGCTCTAGCTTGCCTTGTTCGTGGTGAGGCCGTTCTGTCTCGACGGGGAGGGCTTATCGCAATAAATGTTGTAAGGGTCTTCATTAGTGGCTGATGTGCAGTGCAATAACTTTGTAGAATCTTTGTCTGCTTATGTGGCTTGTCCTTCACTTGCCACGTGTCTGAATGTCATTGGTTCTTAATGCCATGTTGAGTTCCAGCCATGTTGGGCCTCATTAGTTGAATTATGTATTGGGCCCTAGGTGGTGGGCTTGGGTTGTTCGTAGTGGGCTATAGCCTTTATGGGCTTACCCATGTCAATACATACTCTAAAAAAGTGTGTACCATAGAAGTTTGGGAAAATAACTTGTTAGGGCTAACTTGTAAAAAAAATAACAATTCCATGAATAAACTTATAAAATTAATTTTTAATGTTCTAAATTTTTTAAGTAATATGTTATTATTATTTTTTTTTACATCCCCCTTAAATGATATTTTTCCTAGAATTCTCTCTCTCTCTCTCTCTCTCTATATATATATATATTAAATACTTACAACTATATCTCGAACTGTTATTATTATTTGGCCCAAAAATACAAAAAACCCTGTATGTTTAAAAAAAAAATTTATTAGCATAATATCTGTGTCTATGAATTATTATTCAAAATTTAATTTTTTAAATTAAATAATAACATAATCTTTGTCTAAGTGTGCCTTTGGTGTGGGATCCGGAAAATTATGAGATTGTTGCTTTTCAATTATGAGATTCTCAACTAATCCGGAAAATTAGTTGAGATTCGGAAAATTATGAGATTCTCAATGGAGGATTGTTGCTTTTCAATTATGAGATTCTCAACCGAGATGTTTACTCCGGTTGAAAGAGTTGATGTTTTGCTCAGTTGTGAGATTCTCAATCGAGATGTTTACTCCGGTTAAAAGAGTTGATGTTTTGCTCAACTTTGAGATTCTCAACCGAGATGTTTACTCCGGTTGAAAGAGTTGATGTTTTGCTCAGCTGTGAGATTGTCAACCGAGATGTTTTTACTCTGGTTGAAAGAGTTGATGCTTTGCTCAACTTTGAGATTCTCACCCGAGATGTTTTACTCCGGTTGAACGAGTTGATGTTTTGCTCAGCTGTGAGATTCTCAACTGAGATGTTTACTTCGGTTGAAAGAGTTAATGTTTTGCTCAACTTTGAGATTCTCAACCGAGATGTTTACTCCGGTTGAAAGAGTTGATGTTTTGCTCAACTTTGAGATTCTCAATCGAGATGTTTACTCCGGTTGAAAGAGTTGATGTTTTGCTCAACTTTGAGATTCTCAACCGAGATGTTTTACTCCGGTTGAATGAGTTGATGTTTTGTTCCAATATGAAATTATAACCGAAATGTTTTACTCCGATTGACTAAGTTAATGATTTACTCGACTTTATCATTCAAATCGAGATGTCTTTTCCGGTTAAATATGTCAAACAAGATGGTTTGTTTTGCCGAGGTAATTTGTTCGGCTGAAGTTATTTAGCTTGAAGACCGTGCAAACACTTGATGAAAATAGAACTTTTTCATTGATGTGAAAAATAAGTACAAAAGTTGGGGCACTTAGCCCGGTTACATGTTCAGACAAAAAGTAAGAAGACAAAGAAGACAGAAAACTAAGCTAGGGGGGAGAGGTTAGTGAATTCGTCCCCGGTTGCCTCCAGGTTGACTTTCGATGTTTGGTCTTGGACACCGGTCTCCGTTTGGCCGGGCTGCTCTTGGTCGTTTTCTCCCTCCGCATTTTCCTCGGCGTCCTCTACTTCTCCTTCCTCGGCTTCAGCTTGCAACGCGCTGAAGACGTCATTGGCATATGGCACAAGGTACGTCGGCAGGAAGACAGCTGCGGGAAAGGCAAACACGTCGGTCCCAGGACCTTGGTCGAGCTATTCACAAGTAGTCTTCCAGCCCGCCTTGAAGTAGATGTCTTGGGTGGCATGGACCTGCTTTGTGTAGCTTACCTCGGCCTCTTTGAAGCCGGCATTATTGGCGTCCTCTAGCTCCTTCTCCCTTGACTGTTTCAAGGTCTCCAGCTCGGCCTTTATTGCATCTCTTTCCTGCTTAGCGGCACCAAGCTGGCCGAGCAATTTGGTGTTGTCCGCATTCGCGATTTGAAGTGAAGACTTGGCCCGCCCGAGCTCGGTTTGGAGGCTTTCAACCTGGCTGGTAGAATCATTGGCCTTCTGCCGGAGTCAGTGAATGCGCTCCATGACCAAGTGTTGCTTCTGGATGGCCTGCAAGAAGAAAGTTTGATTAGAAAGGAAACCGAACAAACACTTGGGAAATTTTGAGTAAGTTTGAGATTCTTACCCTGGTCATGAATTTGACCGACGACTTCACCAACTGAGTGTCTGGCACATGGTCGCTACCGACCACGTCACTTGGCAGGAGAAGGGCTTTGGTGAGGTCAAAGGCGAGCAGATGCTCTTTGTCACCTTTGATGGAAGCTGTTGCCGGGATCTCCTTGCCCCGGTGTTTGAGCTGCGGTTTCCACGTGGGTGTTGGGTCGATAGTGATGGCAGGTTGCTTGGTATTGAGCTCCGCAACCAGCTCGGTAGAAGGATCTGCACGAGGCCTTTTTCCAGCTCGGCGGTTGTCTCGGCTTGCTTGCCGGGTGGCAGGAGACGCTAGCGCAACCACAGCCCCACTGGATTGCCTGGCAGTGGGAGAGCGGGTTTGAAGGCTCAGTATCTCGACGCTGGTGGCAGTGATCAGGTTCTTGATGCGACTTCTCTTGGCCATCTCTTCTGCCTCGGTCAGACGGATGAATGGAATGTCAGGTAGCGTGGGATCTGGAGGCGGAGACGGAGCACGGAGAAAGTCTGTGACCTTACTCCGGCGTGGAGCGGAGTATCTATATGTCGGTGTATAACCGAGAAGCTCGTGGCAATCCCGGTTGCGGTAGTGGAGCACGATTCTGATGGCTGCTTCGTTGGGGTAGTGATAGTTGGCTTGCAAGGCTTCGATTGCTGCAAAGGAAAGAAGAAATATGTTAAGTATAGCAGAGTGTAGAAAGGCAATCGACTGAGCAAGTTAGCATGGCTTACATGTGGAACCGAACTTCTTGCTAATGAACCAGCCCGCCGGTTGTGTCGTAGTTACCGAACACCCAGAAAAAGTCATCGTTGCGGAAGTCCTTGTCCGGGGTGCCGGTCACTATCTTCTTCTTGCCCGGTTGGATTTCAAGTAATAGGCAAGGCCATCGCCTGTATGACCGAGGGTATATTGGCGGAGTATCTCGGCAAGTCCTAGGTTTGTTCCTAGTCGATTGTTCAACTTGTGGATCCCGTTAATTATGCGATAAGTGTTGGTCGACACCTGGGTTGGTGTTATCCCGGTGCGCCGCAGGAATTCACTTAT
Organism: Camellia lanceoleosa; assembly: GCA_025200525.1. Taxonomy (NCBI): domain Eukaryota; kingdom Viridiplantae; phylum Streptophyta; class Magnoliopsida; order Ericales; family Theaceae; genus Camellia; species Camellia lanceoleosa. Next base: position 26,052 of record JANUSC010000638.1, on the reverse strand, counting down.
TAAGGGGTTGACTGGGAAGCGGAGGCCTCCTTCTATTATGGAAAGCACGGTGAAGGGGCACTGTTCTAGTCTGCCCCAAGGCGTCGTTTCCTCTTCACCGAGCTCAAGGTGAACGTCGTCCGGGATACCGAATTCCTCCCGGAACGCACCTAGAGCGGCCGGGGAGTCGACCATGAAGCGGTAGCGCCCCATGTCTTGCCGAATGGTTTTAGCTCGGTTGAATTGGATTGACACAAAGCTTGTTTGACGGCTGCTCGGTCTTTGAGAGCCTCGGTATTTGGTGTGTGGTCCCCTTGGACTTTGCAGGAAAAGGATGGCAAGTGTAAGTGGAAGCGCGGTCGTGCAAAATGAGCTTGACTTTAGCTCGGTCATGAAGAGCGCCAGACCACCTCGGTCGCGAAGGTAGACCAAGGAGCTCGGTCGCTCAAGCGGACCAGATGTTAGCCCGGTCGAGCGACCAAGCCCTTTGTCTACCTCGGTTTCTACTAAGGGTAAGGCAAACTTGTAATTTGCTCGGTCTCAGTGTTTTTTGGGATCAAAAGAAGACCTGGAGCCCGGTCCGCCCCAGATTTTCAAGTGTTCATCACTGGGATTGAAGAACAGCGAAGAAACCAGGGGCAAGTGAGGGTTTTGGGGAGGGGTATGTCCAAAAACCTACGGATTTGGTGCCCTAAAAGGAGAAATACCAAATGAAATAACAATAACAAGCGTTGAAGGACTTACCAGTTGAGGGCAGAAGCTTATCCTTCGAACACAAACTCTGGAATGGCAAGAATGAAAAGGCAGGAGCTCTAGATCGATGAGGAAGGAGGAAAGGCAGTAAGAGGAGATTGAAGGAGGACTTGGTGCGTTTATAGGCTACTGAGACCGCCAAAAAATTGAATTGAAGGGACGTGATGGTTGGTTGCTGGAGGCCAACCAGTACACAACACGTGTCATAATGGCAGCGGCGTCAGTACTGAAGAGTCAGGATGGCAAGTCGAGGCGTCGACCGGGCAAGTTTTGAAGACAGGTATGTCAACTAGCCCGGTCAACTAGCCCGGTCACCGTCTAGCGGACTGTGAACCGAGGAAGAATTATCCCGTCGATCAGTAATCGCCCCACGCTATGCCGACGGAATTAAGGGGCAATTGAGAGGGAGATTTATGATTTGGATTGGGCTGTGGTAATGGCCGAACAAATTGTGGGCCGAACACATTTGGGCTGTGGCAGCCTGGACCCATCCAGAAAGGATTTTTGCTCGGTAATGGCGCAGTTGCTATGGAACCGAGCTATAGCGGTCCCAGATTTACCCCTTGTTGTATAGTGGTCCGGACATGTGTCCGTGGATGTTGGTAATTGAGTATTGTCTTATTTACGTCCTTTCTTGCTTTGTTTTTGAGTTACAGGATGTGTTGGGCAGGTTTGTCACAGGTTGGTTAAGCTTAAGAACCAAGTCTAGTTGCCCAGGTTTTGACTGGTCCGCTCGAGCGGACATGTTTACGCTCGAGCGGATGGGTTGTTGTTGCTTGTACGCTCGAGCGGAGGTTTTGGCGCTCGAGCGGAGAATGCACCCTTTCAGTATTTCGTGCACCTGCAAAACTTCTGCAAGTGTGGTTTATGCGCTCGAGCGGGTCTTTGTGCGCTCGAGCGTACAGTATGTTTTTGGTGAGAGTTCTGGGAGGGGGAGACCTGCGCTCGAGCGGGCTGGGATCTACGCTCGAGCGGACGAACTTTGTGTCTGTGTCTTGGAGCTCGAGCGGACAATGTTGCGCTCGAGCGGAACCCGTTTTATGTGTCTTTACGCTCGAGCGGAGTGTCTTACGCTCGAGCGGACCTGTCAGCAATAACCGAGTGGGATGGCATTTTAAATCACTTTGACTTATCTTCTTTCTCCTACTTTACCAAAACGCCATTTTTAGAGCTCCTCACTCAAAAACCATAACTTCTCTCTAAGTATTGATCTAGCTAGAGTGTGTTGTTCACCTTTTGTCTTCACAAAAAGGGTGTTGATCGTCGAGGGCGTCATTTTGATCCGAATAGTTTGGTGTTTGGAGCATTTTGGTTTTGGGTCCTTCTCCTTTGGAGCTCATCTTTTGAGGTAGGGATATCCTACTCCTCTTTATGAGTCTTGTCTTTAAATTTTAGCATTTTGATATGTTGGTAGTTGTTGTGTAATTTTGGGAAACTTTGGGGCCATTGTGTAATTTTATAAAAGTTTGGGGTTTTGTCTATAATAAACCTAGAAGCATGTTTGGTATAGAAACATGGAATTAATGTTGAAACATTAGTGAAATTGGAACCTAAGGGTGGTAATGTTAAGAATTATAACGATGGATAGAATACATTGATTTTATGTATTGTTATGTGATGTGTATAATTGTTATTTATATGCATTGTGTTGTGTTGGAGGAGATAGGGGATGTACTCCGCGGTTTAGGGGAAGATAGGGGATGGACCTCTAAACCGGATGTTATTGGGAGGAGATAGGGGATGAACTCCGTAGATAGAGCATGTATGCTTATCTAGAAATGTATTGACAGAGCATATATGCTTGTCTTTGGAAGTATGAATATGACTGTTATGTTTATATTTGTTGAAGTGAAATGTGTTGGCATGAGTGCTTGTCGCATGTGAGATGTTTGAGCCAAAGTTATGATATGGCAAGTGAAAAGGAAATAAAGACTTAAACGTCTTGGAATTGTATTATGTTATGAAAGAATGTAAAAGAGTTGGCCATCTATCAACTGTTAATCTTTTAGTCATTATTCATAACTGGTTTAGTATATTTCTACTGGGCTGTGGCTCACCCTATATGGGAATATTATTTTCAGGTACAGGTAGCATGCCACCTCCAAAGAATTAGCTTGGGAGGCTAGTGGCGGACGGACTTTTTGGTTGTCTTTCCTTTTGTGATATTACATGTAAATTCAAGCCAAGGGCTTAATGTGTAAATGAGTTAGCACTCTACTTTCTTGTATCCAAGTGTTAACTTGGAAAGCTGTAAGTCCTTAGGGCATTTGCTTTTGTTGTTAACATGTAATACTATTTGTAATAGAACTCTGTTGAATGGATGGACGTGGATCTTTTATATATCATGGCATGTCAATATTGTAGTGTTTAATGTTATTATTTTGAGGGCGTGACACGAGCTACTTGGGCTTGTTGGTGCGGAAGCCGGTCAAGTGAGGGTTCGGCCGAGATGACCGCAACCTCACTTGGTTCCACGACTCATGCATTAGCTCGACAGGAAGGCCGACGGCTAACTAGCATGACTTATCCCGAGCTCGGCTTGTCGGTATGCAACCGAGCTCGGTCGTCATTGAGCTTGGCGAGTGGAACGCTCTGGCTAGCTATGCAGCATGACCGTTGATAGCCGAGATGCTGCAGCCCGGCTGCTGAGCTCCTAGTAGTGTGGGCTGGCAGTTTGGTTAGGTAGCGTTCAGCTAGATTTGTGCTAACAGATGGGATAGCAGCACCACGTGTCGAGAGACTAATGGGAGTAGATTTGGGGGGCAGAAGCTATATAAGCATGTCTGCGCCCCCATGCCGTGATAGATGAACATTTGGTGAGACTTACACTAAACACTCAACTCTCTCCTGTCTTTCTATCCCTGTGTGTGTTCTAACTTGATCGTCAGAGGGGTTTTCCGGCCATACACCGCCGGGTAGCTCATCGCTGTTGTGCTCGCAGGTCGATTGTGCAGACAGGGGCTTGGAAGAAAGGAGTACGGGCTCGCCAGAATATTTGCTCCCCGTACAATAATCTACATCAATGATGTATTGATTTTAGGATGAGTTACGCTAACGATTTTTTATAGTTGAAATAGTTGAAACAATCATGTTAGAGACCACTAATTTGGTGGTTCTAAACCCACCACTAATGAAGTGGAAAAAAAAAAAAACAAAAAAACAAAAAAAACAAACAGATGCAACATATACTGTGGCAATGGGTGGGACCCACTACCACATCCTTAGTGGTAGCTCTAATTAGAGCTCCCACTCATTTTCCTAGTTGAAATTTGTATTATTTCGATTTTTAACTTTTTAATTGTGATATACTTTATTTTGATTTTTTAATTGTGATATATTGGATCTTAAATTTTGAATTTCGTTTCAAATAAGAACAATTGAATACATTGTTACTTAATTTCAAGGACAAAATCGTTAATTTGATAAAATATAAACAAGTTTGACAAAAATAAATGTCAAAGAATTATTTTGAATTTTTAAAAATTATTTTTACCTACCAAAGATAAAATTATATAAAAATGATAAATCTTTTACAATTTTATTTTTTAGCAAATTAATTTTTAGTATGTGTTTGGATAATAATCATGTAATGAATGGTAATTTTTGTTGATTTTTTTGGGTGATTATCATGTTATAGATGGTTGTATTTGTTCTTAACAATTTGGATGGTTATCATGTGATGGATGATTATTAGGTTTTAATGTGTAATCGATATGTTTAATATATGAAATGTTTTTAATTTAATTTTTTTGATTTAATAGATTAGTTTAAAAATGACATCAAAGTTATTGTCATGTTCGACTTTTGAAAAAAAATAAATTAATTTAACGAAGACAAATATAAAAAATTATTTCACCGCTTAAAAGATGAAATTAAATAAAAATAATGTGTTTTTAATTTTTTTTTACCAATTTAATTTTTAGTTTCTTAAAAAAAAAAAATCTGAAAATAGATTCTGAAGACCAAACTAAATAGAACTTTATAACAAAAAAAGTTCCAACCAGTATGTTTGGTTTTAGTTTTCTGAAAGCTGAATTTTTTATTTTTCGTGTTTTTTTTTTTGTTTTTGTTTTTAGTGAATATTTTTAAAATTTAAGCATTTTTTTATATTTTTTAGATACACCTTACTTAAATGTATCTAAAAAGTAAAATATTTAGGAAAAAATATTTTAAAAAATTAATAAATACACAAAAATATGGAAAACATACTGAATTTTCATATTTTTTTTTGTATTATTGGTATTTAGTGAATTTTTTAAAGATTTTTTCACAAAAATTATACTTTTTTAGTGTATTTATGTTAAGTGTGTCTAAAAATTAAAAAAATGCTTAAAATATTAAAAAATTCAGTAAGAACAAAAACATACGAAAAATAAGATAGTAGAATTTTCTTAAAAGTGTTTTCAAAAAACTGGAAACAAACATGGTAAATATTAGCCATTAAAAAAAATGCCATTACATTGCAAAGAATATACAAATTAATCAACACAAAATAAATTTTATGACAACTTTACCCTTGAAATGGACCGTTTGCAAAAGAAACATCTTTGATTGTGTTTATTTGGAATAAGATTCAAAATTTAGGGTCAAATATCACAATTAAAAAATCAGTGATCAAAATGACACAAGCTCCAAACTATAAGGACTGTTAGTGCAATTTTCCGTTGATTTTAAGTCTTAATATTTTATGAGTAGAAAATTTTAATAATTGAAAGTCAAATAGAAATAAATTTATTAATGATTGATGAAAATTTTGATCACTATATGTGTGATCATATGTAAAAGGGCTCATAAAATAAGTTTTTCAGAGTTTAAAAAAAAGAAAAAAAGAAAAAAAAAAGGTGTGTATTCTCAACATGAAATCAAATCTTTATTTGTGTTAATCAAATTTATCAAAAATCAAATGAAAAAAAAAAATCTGAAAAAAATAAAATAATGGAAAATTTTATAGTATAAAATTTCATTATTTTAATTAATCAATATCAAATTAGACACTACACGTGTATGTAAATCACTTTTAAAAATATGATATCTGTAACGCCCTCAAAATATTATATAAAACAACCATTTATAAGATCTATAGGCATAATGGAAATGTTATACTTTGATTCATCAGAGTCTGTATTACAAAAGATATTACATACATTACACTTTCATAAATGTTCGTCTTCAAACTATAGCATGTAACTCTAATTGTTAACAACAAATTAAATGCCCTACGAGTTTACATCTTTCCAAATTATCACTTGGTTACAAGAAAAGAAGAGTCCTAACTTTATACATATAAAGCCCTCGGCTTGAATTCACATTAAACACAAAACAAAATATGCAAAAAAAAGCCTTCAGTCCCAAAGCCTCCCAAGCTATGCCCTTGAAGGCGACATGTCACATGTACCTGAAAATGGTTTCCCAAGTAGGGGGAGCCAAAGCCCAGTAGAGATATGCTAAACAATATATGAGAATTAACTAAAATATGAGCATCAGATAAATGTGCAATATTCTCAACCAACACATATTCTTTTCAAGGTCATTCAATATATGTAACCAATATCTCAATTCATTTCCATTCTTCCATTTCGTAAGTCAAGTAATCAAATTCGTTATTATCAAAGCAACCAATATGAGACTACAACTCAATGGTTCACAATTTAATACATTTATCAATCAAACACTTCTATTTCTTGCCATTTTATAGAACCACGTCCGAGGAACCAAGCACCCATAAATATATAAGATTTAAGCTGTCACCACGACACTCCGCCAACAATTATCAATGGAGTCCATCCCATATCTTGTCGCAAACAATGGAGTACATCCCTTATCTTCTCCCAAACAATGATACACATACAACGTATTTAAACACGTTGTCATATATAATGACTAAACAAATCACATATTCAATGACATAATTCAGTTGATTGGTTTCAATCTTCCTAATTCTCAAGCAGTTTCTACAACAATCGTAGCTATCTTCCACCGATAGCCCAAAACAGATATTTCTAAACAGATAAATAAATCTATCAATAGATAATTTATCAAATTCTCATAGGTGAGTGATTTATTAAATCCAACTACATTCATTTACACATTTTCCCAATTTCATATTTCCCATACCAATTTCATTATTTATACAAAATGATTATTTAGTTCAAATTAGGGCAATTCTTTCCCAAATATTACACCAAAGACCAAATTTCACCAATTAGACCCAAGCAACATCATGTTTCAAGACCTCTCACACCCATATGGTATCAAATATGGAAAACCCCTCTTGCAAATATCAAAGCCCTAACCTTAACTCCACCAAAATCTTTCCAAATCCCACCATTTATAACAAATGACAAATATCTAGGTTAAAACTCATATTAAAGAGTAGAATATCCCTACCTCAAGTGGAGAAGCTCAAAGGAGAAGAAGGAAGAAACTTTGAAGATGACCAAACTCCACATTTTTCGGATCAAATGGAAGCTCAGGCAAAACTCTATCTATAGCGATCCCGGGTTTTATCCCTAGTTGTATAGTGATCCGGACTTGATTCCATGGATGTTAGCAGTTGTTTATATCTTGTTTACATCCTTTCATACTTCGTATTTGAGTTATAGGATGTGTTGGGTAGGTTTCTTACAGGTTGGTTGTGTTTGGGAGCCAAGTGTTGCTGCCCAGATTTTTGGACCTTCGCTCGAGCGAGCAGTTTGTCGCTCGAGCGAGCTTCTTGTTTTGGTCATTCGCTCGAGCCAGGGTTTCTTTGCTCGAGCGAGAGTTGAGTTTTTTGTGTCTGGTGGATCGAGCTAGAGTGGCTTCGCTCGAGCGAGCGATTGCGTCTGGTTCTGGACCTAAGAGCTATGTTTCTTGGCTCGAGCGAGCGAGGTGTATGTTTTCGAGTTTCTCGCTCGAGCGAGCATTCTGTCGCTCGAGCGTGGTTCTGGGTTGCAAACTTGAAGCTTCGAGCTTTTGGCTCGAGCGAGACTTTCTTCGCTCGAGCGAGGGTTTCTTGTGTCTGGTCGTTCGAGCGACCAAGTCTTTGCTCGAGCGAGCCTGTTTATATCAGCAGACAGCAGCGATTTTAAACATCACTTTTCTTCCTCTTTCATTTTGTCAACCCTAGCAGCCGACACTCTCTCTCTCTCTAAACTTGTCTTCTTTCTAGATTTCATCTCCTTCTAGTGGGTTCCTAGCCTAGCCTTTTTGTTAAAAAGATAGAGGGTGTTGATAGCTTTGTTTTAATCTGAAAAAGTTGGGATTTGGAGCACGTTGGGTTTTTGGTCTTCATCTCCATTTGAGCTCAAACTTCGAGGTAGGGATACCCTACTCCTCTTTATGAGCTTTGTCTTTGAATTTTGACATTTTGATATGTTGGGGTTGGTTTGGTAATTTTGTGAAAGTTTGAGGCTTTTGTGTAATTTTACAAAAAATTGGGGTTTTGTTTATATAAATCTATATGCATGTTTGGCATAGAAGGAAATGAGATTAATAATGATCTGGTGAAGAAAATGGAACCTTAGGGTTGTTATGTTAATTATGGGAAATGTCTTAATTACATAGTTAAATTAATTGGTATAATTAATTTGGAGAAATGAAGAATTGAATTGAGAAAGTGAAATTGAAGATGTATGGAGTTAAAGGGTGTAGTCAAATTTAATTATTGCTCACCTAGTTGAAATGTTGATTATATATCCATTTGATGCACTTAATTTCTGTTTAGAAATAACTGCTTTGGGTTATTGGTGGAGGATAGTCTTGATTGCTGTAGACAATGCATGATGATTAGGCAAACTAAAACTAGTCAATTGAGTATGCTATTGAATATAGCAGTTGGAATAATACATTAATTTTTGTATTGATTGACTGTGTATATGATCTATGTTTATATACATTGTGTTGTGTGGGAGAAGATAGGGGATGTACTCCGCGGTTTAGGGGAAGATAGGGGATGGACCTCTAAACCGGATTTTGTGTGACAGTAATACAGCACTACAATGTGTATCAAGCTGCGAAATGAAAGTGTTTTGTTTCATTAATACAGCACTACAATGTGTATTATTTGAAATGTATGGAAGTGTATTGTTGCATTAATATAGCACTACTATATGTATTATTTGAGATATGTGGAAGTGATTTTATATGTACCATGCCTGAAGGCACGGTACAATTAATGATGAGATTAAAATATAAATCAAAATTAGAGAGGAATGTATTCAAATTTATTGTTTCTTGTTTTTTTTTCTTTTCTTTTCAAAGAGTAGGTAATGAATTCACAGGAATGAAAAAAATTTCTAAATGAAGACATGAAACTCAAATGAAACACCAATTTATTAGTAACCCAAATAAATTTCAGGAACCCCCAAAATTAGGAACCTCCATGACTCTCAAAATGATGTAAACCAATCATATATTTTTATTATTTTTATTTCCCTTTTAGACCAATCACAGGTGAGTGAGAGTTATAAAATTGTATTTTTTTTTAAGAATATGTAGCATTTTTTATATTTTTAATAAAAAAAATCTTCTCCAGATAAATTACACTTCCCCCAAATTGCAATCTCTCAATTTTCTCATCCACTCTCTCTCCACTTCTCTATTACCTCAGTCTCTCTCCCCCAAAGATCAGAAACATTAATCTTCTCAACCTCTCTCTCTCCTTGACCGATATCGCCTGTTCCTCTCTCTCAAACGAAGACTCTTTGTTTCCTTAAGTTATAGATGATAATATTAAATTTTTTTAAAAAATAATTGTAAACTAAAAATAGATTGAACAATTTAATTCCCAATAGAACCCAAGCATCATATTAAAGAATATTAATGAGTTAACGTTGTGCACTAAAATGCTATGAACAACTAATAAAAAATTTTTAAAAAAAAATCAAATAAAACTATCCATTTGGTTTGTTCAAATGAACACACCATGAAATTGGATCAAGGGACTGGAACAATAAAGCAAGGACCACAACAACATCCATCCAGCAATGTGTACATCAACATGTTTTGTAGATCAAAAGAGAAATAGTTGTATAACTTAATCAGCATAATCCACAAATCTAAAAGTAAATATTTGTAATCCACTACACAAATTGAAGGAAAAAAGAAAAAGAAGAAAAGAAATCTCTGTAGGAAAAAAGAAAAAGAAGAAAAAGAAATCTCTCAAAGAAAAAGAAAGCCCTAATTTAAGTGTAGAAAATAAGGCGAAAATGGCCAAATAATGTTTCATAGTTGCGGAAGCAAAACAATTCCAAACCAATAATTATTATTTGAACACAGTTTACAAACCAAACCAATATGAAGGACTCCACATCTCTGCCAAAAAAATAATGTTCACACCTCGAAATCTACACATGAAGAATCAAGATTTAAATTAGACATGCTCAACCCCAAAGTCAGAACCAATGCAATTCAAAATCTGTCACATTAGCTAAAAAAATACGCAGCATCAAAGAAATAGCAAAAAAAAATTATGAGTTCACCACATAAGAAAGTACTGTCTCCTCTTTTCTACATCAACACGACGGAAAAAAATTGTTTTTTTTTGCAATGCATGAATTTATTCATTCAAATGATCAAGCCGCTAAAATTCATCATCTCCAGCTAGCATAGAGGAATCAAGAATCTTTACTCTGTGCAACACTGAAACAAAATCCATGAACCCACATCTGAGATTTAAAGCCACAACATGCAGCCACCACCAACCCTTGAGCTTTATCTTTGGTTTACAATTGACAATTTGACTAAATTACAATTACCCACAAGGACCAACCCTCCAAACCACCACACATTCTAACCTAAACAAATCCTAACCAAAACACTTATAAACCAAATTTACGCACATCATCACAAGACAACTGAACCTCTCTAAAATTACATCATGTGCACAATTACACAATATCTGAACCAACAATCTTTGACATTTGAACCATCTACAATATTAGTGTACTTACAATGGGGTCATTCTAGAATACAGAGCCTTACCATATGTACATTTTTTATATTAATTACATAAATAAATCATTTTCAATCATAACTTCAAAAAAAGTGTCACAACCAAACACCACGAAAATATATCCAAAGTCATTTTCGATTATAACCAAGATCACCATAGGTCATAACCAACAAAATAATAATCCTGATAGTAGTGTCTAATCATCACCAATCATCTCTTCCACACATCATTGCATCTAAAAGGTAAGTCTAAAAAATAAGCTTCTATATCATTTTCCTAATCACAATAGGTCATAAACACCAGCCATGACCAAGTCATAACATAGGAAGTAACCAAAAGACCACAAAATCATAATTTGGCATACTATAAAATTTTCTTCTCAACTAATCAACAATTTTGAGAGTATGTTAGATGTTACTTGGATTTTATAATTGAAAAATGTAAACCATCAAGAATTTTGTAACCAGAAATTTACTTATTGATTAAATTTTGAGAATAAAGATTAGCTTTCCAAGACACATTGACTGCTGCTTTTGAAATGAGGCTAATGAGAATAAAATTCGTAATTTTGATGCTCTACAAATGATCAATATCATCCCATTTATATATTCTGACTAAAATGTGTCATATGTACAGTGACGTCCAAAAACACCAATGTTAACTAAAATATATTTTGGCTAACCACAAATAAGACAATGTCATTATGTGAATTAAAAAATGACATCATAAAGACATAAAGGATGTTAAGTAGAAACTTAAATGGGAAATAACAATCACAAAAAGAAATTTCATGCCATATAAAAAGTGAAATAGAAGAAGCACAATTCAGACATCTTGAGCAGCATCAGATATATAATTGTGGGAGGGGGGGGGATGGAAGGAACAATAAAAAACTACATTAAATATATAAATACCTGTTCTGCCTAGGCCGTAGAGATTGTCTTAGTGGTATTTGAGAAGAAACAATGTCCTCGTCCACTGCAAAAAAAAATAAAAGTAATGCACAACATAAAATATTAGAAGGAAAAAAATAAGGTATACAATAACCAAAGCAAAGAACATAGATAGCACTGAACCCAGACAATGAAAATACCTTCCCCTGTGCTATATCCAACCTCTCCTGGTAACATTGATCTGCTTGAAGAACTTATTTCTTGCCTTGTTAGCATTCTCAGTTCTTCATCCTGAAGTTCCTGTTGCCGCATCCTAATTTTTGCTTCTATAACCCTTTTTTCTTCCTATTAGAGCACACATAATGAAAAATTGATATTCTGAACATATTAAAAAATTCCCTTTAATAATAGAATTAAATAAAGGATACTATGGTAAAGAAAATCTTACAATTTGCTCGATCCCCTTCTCCTCCTCTGTTTTCACCCCACGATACTCCACCGCATGGTTCAAGGTTTTACAGAATGGACACCTCATATGGTTAAAGAATGCAAGTATAGAACATGAATTTGGAAGAAAGAATCAGAGATTCTCTAAAACATAGTAGTTGATATTATCACCCAAAAATGTAGAAACATAGTTTATACATCATAGACTCAAGGATACTGAGTAGGCCAAGTCGAATTCGGGGTCTTCATCTGCAGAAAACACTCTATTGCAAAGAGAAAACAAAAAAATTAAAAAAAAAAAGTACCCAAATTAAAATTACAATAATTAATGACAAATGTTATAAATAATAAGAACCTCTACAAATGCCTTTCGTGCAACATCTTGAGCGATTGAGACTTGGATAATACTAAAAGTTTTCAAACCACACAGAAAAAAGTATACAATTAGAAACTTCAATAGTAGCAAGAATAAAACCAAATGCAAAATTAGATTGCAAGCTTAGGGTTGCTATAGTTTCGGTTCGTAGTTGGTTAGATAAATCAGCTCCTTTTACGTAATGCAAAATAATTGAAATGTTGAACTGAAACATATAATTAGAACCTCACATACTTCAGTCATGCATTGAACAATTACCTACCACGAATGAAATTTTAAAGACTTAATACTTTTTTTTTTTTTCTTGTTTTCACTCGAAATCAACCCAACCCATGTACCGTGCAGTAATTTAGCCTCATCAAGCCAATGAACTTTACTTTCCTTTCCGCAAATTTCCTTTTGCTTTACTCAATTTGCTATAAACTAAACAGAACCCAAATGAAAATAATTCGAAAAAGCAAACAAAATGACAACTTCAAAATTGAAACACAAACCAAAAAACAAAATTTGATTACTCAATTTGCTATAAACTAAACAGAACCCAAATGCAAATAATTTGAAAAGGAAACAAAATGACAACTTCAAAATTGAAATACAGACAGAAAATTGGGCCAAATGCAAATAATTTGATAGCTTGAGAATTGAAACACAAACCAAAAAGCAAATTGTGGATTCAGTGTTGCATTCTTGTCATTGATGGCAATGCTGCTGAACTAATCTTCTACTTGGCTGTCAAGAAAAAATAGGAAAGAGATTGTAGGGGAAAAAAAAACACTCATCAGTTCTACAGTGAGCAAGAAATTGGGTACCGATGATATGTAGACAAATTGGGTACCGATGCTATTTTACCGATGCTATTAAATAAAATATCCATTATATAATCATTGAAGGGGATTCCACACCAACTGATTGTGTGAATGCTATTTGTTAATTGCTCCTCGTGCAACAAACCAAGTGACAGAACATTCCTGAAAAATGTGAAGTCTTAAAAAAACAATTTTATCCTTCTCATTATATGAACAAAGGTATTATATTTAAATAGTCATATATATACATAGAGATAGAAAACTAATTACCTCACATTAATAGTTTTCAATGCATTCATTTTATGGGATTTTGGTTTTCATGTTTTAATTGTGTTAATTTATTAGTTCTTGAAATATGAAATCTATGCTTCAATTAAAATATTTGTCGACCAAGTAGCACTCTTTACTCTGTTAACTTGAAAACAGTGCCCTCTGTTTTAGAATTGGATCTATAACGGACAAAGTGATGAAATAAGAAGACACGAAAAGAAGAGGAAAATACTACCTCTGAGAAGCCAGCCTGATCAAGGATTGCCCGCACATAAAATCAACACCTAGAACTGTGATATATTGGCAACGGTGAATCGGATATATGGATGTGAGGCTAGTGCTACAGGCGTAAAGATTAAGACACCTTGGACCTCAGGATCCATGTAAATAAAAATAGTAGAAATTATTTTTTTGCATAGCATAGCATAGCATAGCAATTAGAATCGATTTCATACCAATTGGACTTATTTTGAATAGTAGAAACAGAAAGTCCTTAGGACTTATTTTGAATTAGAAAGTACTTTTTCTCATGTTTCATTATTCAAAAACTAGTTCAAATACATATATCCAGTACTCATGTTTCCAATACATATATCCAAGGACTATACACCAATACTCTGTTTCCTTTATTTTAGACTTAAGCTATACACCAAGTCTTGCCCTTTTTGTTCAATCAAGTCTACTATTTCGGAGCAGAAAAAGGGATGATTAAGCAGAAAAAGGGAAAAACCAGTTAATTGTGGAGGATGATTGATTAAAAAAATCAACACTACAGGCCAAGACATGAAAGATGTTGCTGAACGGATCACTCCAGCTGAAAATGCAGATGATTTTCTATGTTTTGTCCAATCATATTCAATCCATTCTAGTTGTTCTTCTCGTTGGTTGGTTGTTCTTATCGTTGGTTGTTCTTAGTTGTTCTAGTTGTTCTGGTTGTTTTACCCAAAAGACAAACCAAAAAAAAAGAAAGAATGAAACTAAAACAAATGAAATATAGATCTATTCTGGTATGATGCAATAATAATAAGGCCAAGAGAAATAAGTGAAATGTAAAGAACAAACACATGAGATCTAAAGTCATCAAATGAGAATGGAAAGCAAATCAGAATAAAATCAAACACAACTAAATTCAATTAGAATCTTATGGTTTAATGAAAATGGAAAGCAAATGATTAGAAGCTAAAACAACAACATCAGAAAATGAAAGTGTTGATTGATAGACAGCGAGATTTAAACATAAATTGATGAATCAAGATACATTGAATCCCAGACAAAGAAAGAAATATATTCAAATCCAATATCAGCTTATGAAAGAACAAATTTTATTCCTGGAAAATTTAATTGGAGTGCTATTTGCATATTATCATAGAAATGAGAGAAAAAAAATGAGAATTTAATTGGAGCACTTATGAAAGAACAAAAATGAGAATCACAAATCAGAGCTTAATGAAACACAACTAAAAAAATATCAAAAGCTTCAAATTTTCCAAATATTAAGCATATTATCATTCTGACATGGGTAAATCGATTTGATAAATCAGATTCACGATGAACAAATGGAAATGATGGTAGATCTAACCTCGGGGTCTGAGAAAACAAACCCAGAAAACATGTATTACCAAATCTTATTGAGATAGTCCAGATGTTCATGTTAGTCCAAATCTTCTAATTACGGCATTGAGAATACTAACAATTACGGCATTTTATACATTTTCAAAAACCTTCCTCCCTTATTATATAGATATATCAAGATATTTTTTTTTTCAAATATCATAATAATTAAATTACAATTATATATTTGAAAAGTAAGCATTTCTTAAATAAAATCCATATAAAATTAATTATTATAATTGAAATTGAATTTGCATAGAAATTTATATGTAAATAGAAAAGGCATGCTAATTTGGTTTTTTTTAGAAACAAAATAAAATTAAGCTTAGAATGTGTCACATAAAAAAGAAAAATCACTAGTTAAATATATATACTAGCCTAAAACCCGTGTCATGCACAGTTTCAAATCAATAATTAATAATTAATTTTAAGATTAAATGAAACAGTAAAAAGATAAAATTAATTAAATTTTAACTATTTTTATCACAATTTCTCTTATGATTTTTTTTCTCCTACCATTAATGCTTGTTTTAAGTTCTAAATAATAATAACATGATTCATAATGTAATTAGTAAAAATTAAACATAAATTATGATAAATTATAAAATTGCACTTTTTAATTTTTATTTTTAGGAACAAAAACTACACCTATGATAAAATATAAATACATTATTATTTTCTAAGGGTTTCATAATTTTTGTTTGCCGTATATTAGATGATATCGTAAACTATGTGAAACTCAATAATTATTATTATGGTTTTTAACTAATTACATTTTTTTAGTTTGCCATATAATAGTTATAGTGATTCCGGTTTTGACCCATCACTTCTTGTGTTTTGGACTCGGGTTGGTATGGTTTTGAATGGTTATTCATATCTTATTTTCCATTATCTTTCCCTTTATTTTGGTTATCGGGTTGTAGTTGTGCGTTTGGAATAGGTTGGTTACTTATTTTTCTAAACCTTTGTTGTCTAGATTTTGACTCTTCTACTCGAGCAGGCTTCATAACTTTTGCTCCTTCGCTCGAGAGGGATTTGTCACCTTTCAATATTTTTGTAGATCTGCAAACACTGGGAGAGTGCATTAGACGCTCGAGCGCCCAGTCTCACGCTCAAGCGGGGTCTTTCGTTTGTAAGATTTGTGGAAATGTATATTCCACGCTTGAGCGCTACCTCTCATGCTCGAACGAAACTTTGTGTCTGACGCTCAAGCGTCACTTTCTACGCTCGAGCGGACTGCGTGTATAACAGTCTGTGAAGATGATATTTTGAATCACTTTTTCATCTCTCTCTCTCTCTAAAACTTCCCAAAAACCTAGATCTACACATTCTCTCTCTAAAATACACCTTCCCTCTTCTATTTCATCTAGATCCATTGATCTCTTTACCTTAGTGCCTTTGAGAAAAAGGTAGAGTGTCTCAAGATCTTTATTTTGATCCGAATAGAAGTGGGTTTCAGTGTTCTTGGAGTTTCACTCTTGCTTGGTTCACATTCTCTCTTTGAGGTAGGGATTTTTCTACACCTTCGTATGTTATTTAGCTTAGATATTTGTCATTTATGTAACAATGGTGTGGTTTGGGGATGTTTTAGACAAACCTAAGGTTTGGGTGTGAGATGAAAAGAGAGGTTTTGGGTGAAGGTGAAACAAAAGATGTTGGGGTTTGAAAATAGTGTTGTATTGTGTCAAATTAGTTGATTTTGGCACTTGGTTAAGAATTGGGAGAAGAGGGGGGTTTGCCCTAAAATGAGTATTAAATTTATTTTGTATAAATAAATGAAATTGATGTTGTAAACATGGAATTGGACAAGTATTGAAATAGATGGTGAAATTGAATGGTCGATATGTCTCACCCTTTGGAAATTTGAATAATTATATGTCATGAGATTGTATATCTGTTTAGAAATACTTATATTGGGCTATCAGTGAAGGATAGCTTTGCTTGTTGTAGAAATTGCATGTGGATTAGGTGAATTGAAACTAGTCCATGGTTGGTTATCATTGAATATGATTATGTTGTGAATACATTGTATATGCATGATTATTTAGGAAGAGAAAGGGGATGTACTCCACGTATGATTATGTGCTTAAATACATTGTATATGTGTGATTATTTGTGAGTGGAAAGGAGATGTTGTGATGACTTGGAACCTAATACATATCGGATTGGTGTAAATTGGTGCCCGTCACCTTACAATAGGTATGGTTGTTGGACTCTTGGTATTGATGGGTTGGCAAAGTGAACCTTAAATATTATAATTGAGGACCCTTGGGTATGTTTGGAACCTTGATTGAAGCCTTAGCAAGGTGTTTAGGCAAGATTAGATCAAAAGCTCCAAATTTGAGTTTTTGTTTTTGACCAACCTTCACTCTTTTGCCCTTTTATCCTTCCATACTATGAATTTGAATGTGAGGCTAGAACCATTGGAAAGCTTGTTTCCAGGGCTTTGATCTGGACACAAGAACGACCTAAAACGGAGTCCGAACGAGAGAGTTATACTTGTTTGAATTTTGAGTTTCTGTGCTAGAAGCATGCTCGCTCAAGCGATCTTTTTTTCGCTCGAGCAAACTGCGCGATTTTTAAAAATTCTGGGAGCTTCTTTCTATGCTCGAGCCAAGCTTCCTTCACCCGAGCGACTAGGTCGCTAACAGACATTAAAAGTGACTTTTTGGCCCAAAAACCTTAGTTTTTCTTCCTCTCTTCTCCTCCTCTCCTCCTCTCCTCTATGTCCAAAAACCTAGCCCTCAAAACTTTGATTTCATCAATTTTTACAATCAAATCTACCATGGATCTTGCATCAACGATGAAGAACAAGAGAAGGTCAACATTTTCAACCAATTAGATTTTGGATTTTCAAAAGGATGCTTTTGATCTAGTTTCTTTACTTCCAATCTTGAGGTAAGGAGTTCTCTTAGCCTTAAATATTTATGATTCAAAGTGATTTTGGTGATATTTTTGGATTTTGAGTTGATTATGGATTAGAAAGCATTAATGGCTAGTTGTTTAAGTATAAATGGGGTTTTCACTCAAAATTTTCAAAGGGTGTTGAATGTTTTAGCATATTGATAAATAGTAATTGATGATTTGAGGATTAAACTAAGAAAAGAGGAATACCCCCAATTTTCTTTAAAACCCTAGGTTTGAAATGTTGAGTAAAAATGGGATTTTGAAACTAATTGATTGTTTTATGTTAAAATTGGCATTAATATGGTATTGGAATACATGGAGACTATGAAATGGGTAAATCCTAATAATTTGATGAAACTAGTGTGGGGGGAGAAGTTAGGATTAAATCATTTTGAAACCTTAGCTCGGAGTTTAATGGAAATGAGATAACGTACCTAAGTAATGTTTAAAAGTGGAATTGGAGTTGTTTGAGTTGATATTCACATGATGTGGGAACAATGGAGAATTTGGGATTGATGTTGCTATATGAGATGATTATGGAAATTCTTGAGATTGCCTAGCTTATGTTTTATGTTAATTATTCTTGTAATAATGATTTGAACCTATGCACACTATGATATTGGCAAACCAATTGCATTGCATTACATTGTATCTTCAGGGCTTTGGGATCAAATGTGTAGAGTTCATTAAAAATGGGTTATTTTGAAATGTGTTGTGTGTGGAGGTGCCCAATTGCCCTTCCATGCTTGTAGGCTGGAAAATGTGGGGATGTTATCGGTATGTTGGTAAAGGTGCCCAATTGCCCTTTTCGTGCTTATAAATTTGGTAAATATGGGGGAAAAGTTACAATAACTGATGGGTGTCCAATTGCCCCTCCATGCTCGGTGGCCGGAAAATGTGGAGATGTTTTAAGAATGAAATGGGTGTCCAATTGCCCCTCCGGACTTGGTGGCCGGTAAATGTGGAGGTTTTCTAAAAGCAAGAGGTGCCCACTTGCCTTACTGTGTTTGGTGGCCAATAAATGTGGGGAGTGTTTAACGTGGAATTAGTTGCAAAATGATGGTTCATGGTTAACTCAATGGTTAACAAATTGGGTCAAACTTGGAATACAAATTTAGCATTTTACAAATTAGTTTTCTAATAAAGATAAGTTGTATGCATGGCATGACATTGCATGAACATAATCACTTTGAGCATACTTGTTTGTTGTTAAGTTTATTTCCTACTGAGCATCAAAGCTCACTCCTTTTTCATGGGCTGGATATCCTAAAAATTCAGGTGTTAAAGGTGTACCATGATAGTGTCGAAAAGCGAATAGAATTCAATTTGGAGCACCGAAACTTCTTTGATGGTGTTCACCTACAGCCATTGATTTTGTTTGTCGAGTTAGGAATTTTATTTGTTTGCATCAAGGCTCTTAGTCTTGAAAGGTGTAAGCCCTTATGGCAATTTAGATAGATATTTTTATATTATCGTGTATTGTAATTTTATTACTTTGAGCTTGACAAGAAATTTAAGACAATGTGATAGATTCCCATTATTGAATTGTATACCTTTGCTTATTGTTCATATATTGGGTTGGTAGCATATTGTGGTGTAAATATCAGGGCGTTACAGATGTGCTCCATCATTTGGGAGGAGAAAGGGGATCGACTCCATTATAATTAAGTTGGCCAGAGTGCCTTGGGTGAAAGTCCCAAAACTATACATGGGTGCCGATCCCGCGGACGAAATATCCGTAAAATGGCAAATTAAAACTATACATGGGTGCCAATCGCACGAACAAAATATCCGTAAAATGGCAATTTGAAGTGTTTATGTATGATTTGTATGATTGGAAAACCACTGAGTTGGAGTCTGAGTTTGGTTGTTGAAAAATAATGAAATTGACTCATGAATTGAAGCAAATAAACGAATTGGAAATGAATTGGAGGAAACCAGACTATGATTGGAAATTTGATGTATTATGAATATAAGAATTTATGGACATTTTATCACAGGCATTGTATATACATATTGTACTTATACCTTTGCTAAATTTCATATACTGTGTAAGATGATTCCTACTGGGCTGTGGCTCACTGTATTTGGGAATAACATTTTCAGGTGTTGGTGATATGCCTCTGCCAAGGCAATATCTCGAAGAGACTTCTGGAAGCAAGAGCTTCTTTATTTTTGAGTATTTCTTTTGTAGAGCCAAGGGCTTCAATGTGTTAAGTGAAGCTTATTTTGTTGTAACCAAGTTAGGGCTTGGAAAGGTGTAAGCCAATAGGGCATTTACTTACGTTAAACGTTTTTGTGTCATTAACCTTATGTAATGAAAGGACTATTTACTCTGATTTATGATGTTATTAATATATGTTTGGTATGGCGATTCTAGTTTGACTTGACCTTTGTTATATTCTGGACTCGGGTTCTGTGGTTTAATATTGTTATCCATGTCTTGTTTCCCTCTTTTGTCTTTGGGTTTGAGTATTGGAATGTCTTGGGCGTGTTTGGAACATGTTGGTTGTTAGTTGGTCTTGATTGTTGTTGCCCAGATTTTGACTTCTTCGCTCGAGTGAGGCTTCTTGCGCTGGAACGAGTCTTATGAAATTCTTCTTCGCTCGAGCGAGGTTTCTTGCGCTCAAGCGAGAATTGAGAGTCCTCGGGTTTCTTTTCCAGACGTAGAATTTTTGGGAAGGTGAAGTTCTTCGCTCAAGCGAGGCTTCTTCTTTCAGTGGCGTGTGCGTTGCAAAACTTGAAGCTATGCATTCTACGCTCGGCGGCGCTTACGCTCGGCGAGGTCACTTGTTGTGTCACGGTTGCTCGAGCAACAACTCCTTTGCTTTCGAGCGAAGGTCGCGTATATCAATTCGTGAGAGAGTTTTATATCACTTTTGATTTCCTTTTTGGCAAAAAACCCTAATCCGACATTCTCTCTCTCTAAAAATCTCTCTCTCTACAAATACCTCAAGATCTAAGCATCTCTCAACCCTAGTCCCTTTGTTAAAGAGTTAGAGCATCTCAAGGGCCACCCTTTGATCCGAGTCAAATCGAATTTGGGGCACTTTTGAAGTTCTTCATCATCTCCTTTGAGCTTCTACACTTGAGGTAGGGGTATTCTACATCTTAATATGGTTTTTAACCTAGATATTTGTTGTTGTGTATGAATGATGAGATTTGAAAGTGATTTGGGTAAACTAGGGTTTGGGCTCAAATTAAAAAGAGGGGTTTTCTATGTTAGGTTCTAGAAGTGAATGTGGGGTATTGAACATGAGGTTACCTTAGGTTAAAATGGTGAAATTTGGCCTTGGGGTTAATGCTTGGAAAAAGGGGGAAAATTGCCCTAATTTATGTCAAATAATTATTTTGTATAAATAATGAAATTGATATTGGAAATATGAAGTTGAGAAGATGTGTGAATGGATGGTGTAGTTGGATTTGATTAATCACTCACCTATGGAAATTTGATAAATTATCTATTATATAGATTGTATATCTATTTAGAAATATCTGTTTTTGGACTATCGGTGGAGGATAGCTATGATTGTTGTAGAAAGTGCATGAGGACTAGGTGAATTGAAACCTGTCATTTAAATTATGTCATTGAATATGACGGTATGATTGCAACATTGAATATGTGTTGTGGATAGTCATTGTATATGACGATATTTTTAATACATTGTATATGTATAATTGTTTGGGAGGAGAAATATGATGTACTCTATTGTTTGAGAGGAGATAGGGGATGGACTCCATTTAAAATTAAGTTGGCCGAAGTGTCCATGGTGAAAGTCCCGAAATCTTGTGTATATATGGGTGTCGATTCCCTCGAATGAGAACTCTGTAAAATGGCAAAATATAAGTGTTGGGGTGATGAATGCATTGAATTGTGAACCATTGAGTTGTAGTCTCATTTTGGTTGATTAGATAATAATGAATTTGGTTAATAGATTAACCTAAACTGAATGAATGGAAATGGATTGAGACATGGTTATCTATACTGAATGGTCTTGGAAAGAATATAAGTTGGTTATGAATTTTGAACATTTATCTGATACTTATATCTTAATTAAACCTCATATACTCTGTTAGTTTATCTCTGCTGGGCTTTGGCTCACCCTACTTGGGAAACCATTTTCAGGTATAGGTGATATGCTTCCTCCAAGGACATAGCTTGGCAGGACTTAAGAGCTGAAGGCTCTATTTTGATATATTTTTTTTTTTTGTATTTAAATGTTTATTCAAGCCTAGGGCTTTAAATGTATAGAGCTTATGACTCTCTTTTGTTGTAACCAAGTCCTATCTTGGAAATATGTAAGCCCGTAGGGTATTTATTTTGTTGTTAGTAACTTGTATTACATGTTGTAGATTCAGAATGAACATTTATGAATGTATAATGCATGTAATACCTTTTGTAATATAAACTCTGATAAATGAAAGCATATCATTTTCATTATGCTCATAGATCTCATGAATGGATTATTCTTATTATATTTTGGGGGTGTTACAACTTGGTATCAGAGCGTACTAGATTTGAATACTTTGGATACATGGGAAGTGGTTAGTACCACAATGGGTTTGTCTCGCTTGACTCGACTCTTGTGATGTCTCGGACTCGGGTTTAAAGCTTTTATATTATTGTCTATCTCTTTCTTCCCTTATGTACCTTTGAAAGTGGTCTTTGGGTTATTGTGGTTGTGTTTGGAACAGGTTGGGTACTTGTTTTTCCTAAACCTTGTTGCCTAGAATTTTAGTCTTCGCTTTCGGCGGGACTTCTCGCCTTCGGCGAGGTTCGAACTACTCTTAGTATTTTCTTGGCGTCTACAAAAGTCTTTGGAGGAGTGTTTTTACACTCAGCGGGTGGCGCTTAGCGGGGCTATCATTGTTTGAGAAATCTTGGAAGTATGTATTTTACACTTTCGAGTAGGTAGTGCCTTGTTGTTGTGTCTTAGCGCTCAAGCGACCTTTTTGAGCTCGAGCAGGACAAATTCATGTGTGCGGCGGCTCGGCGTCAAACTCTCGAGCGGACCTGGCGTCTATCGGATCGTAAAAGTGACTTTTTACGTAATTTTTCATCTCTTTTCACCTAAAACCTTAAAGTTGAGAGCCTCTCTCTCTAAAATACTCTCTTTCTAAAATATTCTCTCTCTCTCTCTCTCTCTATACTTTTTGACCTAGATCTAATGCTCTCCTCACCCTCCTTCCTTTGATAAAAAGATTAAACTCCTCAAGATCTTCAATTCATCCCATTGGAAATTAGATTCATCACTTTGAAGCCCATTCTTGCTTGACTCATCTCCTTTGGGCTTCTACACTTGAGTGGGGATATTCTACTCTTTAATATAGGTTTGACCTAGGTATTTGTCATTTTGTTTAAATGGTGAGATTTTGGGATGATTAGTGGCGTTAGGGTTTGGGTTTGAATTTTGAAAGAGGGGTTTTCTATTTTTGGCTCCATATGTGTATGTGAGGTCTTGAAGATGATATTATTTGAGTATAATTGGTGAAATTGGGTCATGAAGTTAATATTTGGAAAATGGAGAGATTTGCCCTAATATGAGTTAATGAATTATTTGAGTAAATAACAAAATTGGTATAGGTTTATGGAATTGAGAGGATGTGCAAATAAGAAATGTGTAAGTGGAATTGATAAGTCACTCACCTATGAAAAATATGATAAATTATCTGTTTGATAGATTGTATATTTGTTTTTGGGACTATCGGTGGAAGATAGCTATGATTGTTGTAAAAGCGCATGAGAATTAGGTAAATTGAACTAATCATGCGGATTATGTCATTGAATATAACGGGTTGATTAAATTGTTGGATATGTGAATGTAGTAGTCATTATATATGATAGGTTCTTAAATACATTATATATGTATCATTGTTTGGGAAGAGATAGGGATGTACTCCATTGTTTGGGAGGAGATAGGGATGGACTCCATTGAAAATTAAGTTGGTAGGAGTGTCCGGGATGAAAGTCTCGAAATCTTGTATATATATGGGTGCTTAGGTTCCTTCCGGATGTAAATTCCGTAAAATGGCAAAGAAAATTGAAGTGCTTGAATAATGGTTGTTAATGAAGTGTTAATAAATGAGTGTAATCGTCGTTTGGAATTGTTTAGATAACAATGAACTATATCCAATGAATTGATTTGAATAAATGAATGGAAATGAATTTGAGATATGAATGTAAAGAGATTGATCGGTCATGGAAAGGGTGTAAGTTGGTTTACAAGTATTGAATATTTATCACGATCTTTGATATCTTAGTTAAATCTCATATATTGTTTTAGCATATCTCTACTAGGCCTTGTCTCACCTACTTGAAACTATTTTCGAGTCTGCAAGTAACATCTTACGCCTCGAGAGGACATAACTTAGGAGGTTTAGGGGCCCGATGGCTCAACTTGGTTGCTATTTCATTTTGTGTTGAATGTTTCTTCAAGCCGAGGGCTTTACTTGTATAGAAGACTTATACTCTTTTTCCGATTTTGTAACCAAAAGAAGTCTTGAAAAGATGTATGAATCCGTAGAGGCATTTATTTTGTTATTATCAATTAGGGGTTACATGCTATAGTTTTCAAGATGAACATTTATAGAAAGTGTAATGCATCTAATATCTTTTATAATATGAATACTGATGAATGAAAATATAACATTTTCTATTATATTTATAGAATCTCTTATGAATGGATTTGATTTATATCATATTATTTTGAAGGTGTTACATATATTTACAATGAAATAGCATTTTTGTTTTTATTTACCCAATTTAGTTTTATTTTATATCGAGAATAACCCAATCATATAATAAATGTATTTGTCAATTTATTAATTACCCATTGTCTATTTTGTAAAAGTTTAAAATATAATATGTCTACTTGGGCATAAAATTATAGTTTCTCCTATGCCATAATTCACCGAATACAAAAGAATAAGAGTTGACTTGAGAATATATAGTTGTGCTAGACACTAAAAATGACATAATCTAATTGACTCAACATTTATCTCAACAGCCCGCGGACACAGTCATTAGAAAATTGTGTTTTATGGCTTAAGTATAAACTTCTTAACTCATTTATTTATTAGAATTGATAAATAAATATGTGTTAATATTTTTATAATAAAAATAAGCTATATGCACTTGTTTATGCATAGTTAATAAAAAATTCAAACTTTTGATAAAATTTTTATATTTATATTTAAAATTATTACATAAATAGTTAAATATATTTATGTGTGAAAAAAACTATTCAAGGTCAATCTAAAAATATGGGCATTGTTCTATCCATACTTTTAAACCTAATTTAAAATTTGTTCAATCAATTATAGAAATAATTGGTAATAATCAGGATTAAATTTTATGTTTTAAATTATATTATAATTTCTCCAGGTTTTGAATAGTATGAACTAATTTGAGAGATAGTACTTGCATTAAACATTAAAAGTAATTTAGAAGTTAGGTTAAGATCAAGAAAAATTTACCCCATAAGTCCTAGTTTTGAAAACGTTGAACTATTTTAGTCCTAAAAGTTTTCTTATGTTTCATTTAGTCCCATTTTTACATCGGCATGATGTAAATGATGTAAATGATCGATGTTTCATTCTATAATTTCCAAAATTTATTGAAATTTGATGAACGATGAGATGTTTTCATCCTATATTTTTTCAAACATTATTGAAATTTGATGAACATTAGATGTTTTGAAATCTAATGTTTTGTAACATGACTCTGATGTTATTAACATTATAGGCTGATGTTATTAACATTGTAATATGGGTTAACCTTTAGGTCTATAAAAAACTTTTTAGAGATTAAGCAGTACATAAGTTATTAATTTGGGATTTATTAGTGCATCTCCCTAAGATCAATTTTTATGCCAATAATTAAATTCTTAAGAATTATCTTCATTCATGCCAATTCATGATTACTTAATCCATTTTTTATATTTAGAATTGGTAAATATATTATGATTATTTTTATAATCCAAAATAAGAAAATATATGTATATTTTGTCATATTTATTTTTATTTTTTGTAAAAATTTATATATATTTATGTTAAAAATTGGCCATAAATAATTAAGTA